>JANTPZ010113687.1:0-11139 GCA_025593235.1 Vachellia pachyceras | reverse complement strand
GATGTGAATCCAAAAAAGATGAAGAGAGGGAGAAACAAGAAGTAAATTGAAGATTGTACAACTAATAATGTAGAGGCTTTAATGAAATATTTTTTTTTATCCAATGAATTCTTAATGAAATATATATTTTAGAGGATTTGTAGAGTTTCCATATGTATATTTTAATGAAATTTAGAGGATTTGCTGGGCCTCATATGTATATTTTAGTCAAGTGAATTCTTAATTAAATATATATTTTTGGTGATGACATTGATTCATTCAATTTTATTACATGATAAAGAAAAAGTATTTTTTGCAAGGTTTCCAAATATGTTCCTGATGCTTGTAAGATATTGGAAAATGTTAATAAATTTATAGATATTTTTTATATTTTTTCCATATTACCTGCGGATTGTCCTGCGAATTTTTACCTGCGGAATTTCCTGCGAAAAATTACCTGCGGATTTTTCCGCAGGTGAATTAATTTCTACGAACCTTATACCTGCGGATCAAAATCCGCAGGAAATTTTTTTCCTGCAGATTTTTAGCCAAAATCCGCAGGAATAAGGCATTTTTTTTTTGTAGTGATCTAACTCTGGTTACTTGGCCGAGGACTTGAGATTAGAAGAGTCCAATAAGAAAGTGATGGAACTTGAAGAAGCAGAAGCCCAAAATGAGTTGAGAGATGAGGATGGTAGCTGGCCGAGTCTTTCAGGAACGCATGAGGGGACGATGATAGATGAAAATGAGGGCCTTACAACCCACAATGTAATAAGCAGTGTTGTCCCGTGAATTGTCTCTTTTGGAATGTGAAAGGCATAGGAAATAAATCTTTTGTGGGCCTTATACATGAGGTGACTTCTAAATATAATATTTATTTGCTTGCTATTTTTGAGACTAAGTGTAGAGGGGTGAAGGATGAACAGATTGCTAGCAAATTGGGCTTTTCTCATTTTAAGATTGTGGACGCTCTCGGCTTTCGGGGTGGTGTTTGGGTTCTCTAGCGTGATTCAAACTGGACAATTGAAATTTTAGACACAGCAGAACAATTTATTCATGCTCGAGCAAGAAATGGGAATGATGAGTTTCTCATTACCTCAGTATACGCTAGTCCCATTGCAAGTAGTAGAAGAATCTTGTGGGATCAGCTATCCCGGATTGGAAGCAATATTGTAGGCCCTTGGGTGATTGATGGTGATTTTAATTGCACACTCTATCAACATGAAAGGAGATCTACGTCTCAGACCTC
Source organism: Vachellia pachyceras (assembly GCA_025593235.1). Lineage (NCBI taxonomy): Eukaryota > Viridiplantae > Streptophyta > Magnoliopsida > Fabales > Fabaceae > Vachellia > Vachellia pachyceras. The sequence goes on along the minus strand of JANTPZ010113687.1, from coordinate 9,911 downwards.
CAGTTCTGTGGATAGAGATTTTGGCTGTTGAGTTGATGGACTTGCACTAGCTGACTTGGGGTGTGTGGGACCAAAATTCACTTGGAAAAGTGAGGGATGTGAAAGTAGAATTGATAGCGTTCTCGCTAATACGGCCTTTATGGACAAGTTTAATGATGTAATGGTAAGGTCGCTTCCATGTTATAAATATGATCACAGACCCATCTTCCTCAGAATGCTCCCAGCTTCTCCTAGTCAACCAAAAGTATCGAGGCCGTTTCGGGTGAATGCTTCTTAGGTTCTACATGAAGATTTTAGGCGCCTGGTCAAGGATGGTTGGGACGAAAATGAAGATTGGATTGTCAATGTGACTCTTTTCGCTGAATGTGCTAAGATATGGAGCCATAAGGTGTATGGTTTCTTGGGTCGTAAAAAGAGACATCTGATGGGATGGCTAGATAGCTTATCTAAAGCTATTTTTTGTGACGGAACTTCTTCTCTTGACCTTCTACATAAGAAGTTATGGGAGAAACTTGTGGATGTCTTGATACACGAAGACTTGATGTGGGCTCAAAAAGTGAAAATCAACTGGTATTCCTTGGGAGGTAAAAACTCTAAATACTTTCATGCTCGTACAAATGGGTGGCGTCGTCGGAACAAGATTGAAGCAATCCAAGATGATTCCGGGGATTTGATTGATGATTCTATGACATAAAGAAATTAGCCACTAATTTCTTTTCTAATCTATTTCAAGATGATAGTGAGACATCATGCCTACTAAATTGTGATATTGCTTTCCCTATCATTGTGCCTTCGAAGTTAGACGCCTTAGCTGTAAGTATTAAGGGGAGGAAATAAAAAATGCCATTTTTTATATGGGGGCACTAAAATCTCCAAGACCTAATGGTTTAAATGCTCTATTTTCCAAAGTTAGTGGGAGACAATTGGCCCCTCTGTTGTCAATTGTGTCAAGAACATGATCGAAAACTAGTTAATATCAAGCAAGTAAATGATACTTTCATTGTTCTGATACCAAAAAAGGACAACCCGAACAATATTTGAGACTTCCAACCTATTAGTCTTTGCAATGTAATCTATAAAACAATCACGAAAGTGCTCGCTAATCGCATCAAGCAGGTGCTTTCGGATGTTATTTCTCCAAACCAATGTAGTTTTGTTCCTGGCAAAGTGAGCTCTGATAATGTCATTATAGCTCAAGAGGTTATTCATTCCATGCAATATATGTAGTTTTGTGATCTGCATTGAGAAATTGGCCCATTTAATCCAAGCCGAATTGGAGAGGGGATGCTGGAAGCCTATAAAACTGTGTAAGAAAGGACCGTCTATTTCACATTTATTTTTTGCTGATGATCTTATAATTTTTTCAGAGGCAAGTCTTGATCAGGTGGAAATTATTAAGAAATGTCTGAAGAGTTTTTGTGAAGCCTCGGGCCAGAAGGTTAGTCATGCAAAAACGAAGGTGTTTTTCTCCAGAAATGTCAACCATAACAGAGTCACACAGATAAGTACTGAACTTGGATTTACTCAAACTGGCGATCTAGGTAAATATTTTGGTGTTCCACTTCATCATGGTCGGGTAACGAAGGAGACATATCAATTTATAGTGGACAAGGTGAAAAGTTGAGTTAGCAATTGGAAAATAAACAAACTATCCTTTGCAAGGCGTTCTACGCTCATCAAATCTGTTGTATCGGTCATTCCTAGTTACTCAATGCAGACTGCAAATTTACCTCTGAGCACATACGAGAATTTGGAGAAGATCTCACGGAGATTCTTTTGGGGAGAGTCTGATGACCAGAAAAAGATGCACTTAGTAGATTGAGATAAGGTGTATCAAGAGAAAAGGGAAGGGGGCCTTGGTATGCGGCACTTAAAACAGAAGAATAAGGTGTATATGATGAAGCTGGGATGGGGCCTTGTGAAGAGAAAGGATGCCCTTTGGGTGAGAGTCATACGGAGCAAGTACAATTGTAGAGATGACCTTCTGCCTACTATTGATCCAAAGAAACCTAGGTCATGTGCTTGGAGAGGAATCATGAACTCTTGGAAGAGCGTCCAGGAAGGGATGGAACATGTTAGAAATAGAAATGGGGATGATGATGTTCGATAGAAGTGGGAGAAAAGTGGCTATTTTACAGTTAGCTCAGCTTATAGGAGTCTGAATGATAGAAGGGAAGAAGGGCAAACGTTGTGGCCGATTATTTGGAAATTCAAAATCCCTCAAAGAAGCAAGACTTTCGCCTGGGTAACCCTTTAAGGACACCTTCTTACTAACTACAGGAAATGGAGAATAGGCCTTCATCCAAATGGTTCTTGTGATGTATGCAGTAACTTTATGGAAGATGACCTTCATGTGCTGCGGGATTGCCATAAGACAAGGCTGTTTTGGGAGAGTATAGTGCATCCTTCATGTCACTCAACTTTCTTTGATTCTGACATTCATGCACGGTTTAAACTAAATATGATAAGGAAGATAATGAGAGAGGAGGGAGACTGGAAACATAACTTTATTATAATTTGCTGGCTTATTTGGCGAGCAAGGAATGAGCATATGCATAGGGTAATGAGGCTAGATACGGGCAAATATTCGCGCAAGCTAAAGCCATACATCATTGTATTTTTTGCTCAAGCACTAACATATTAGTGGAGTGAATCCAAACGGTAAATGTGAAGTTGACAAACGGCCTCCTTCTGAGAATATTTCAGACGGTATATGAGTTATGGTAGACGATGCCTACTCCTAATGAATGGGGGAGTTATTTTTGAAGGCTTTATGATGCGTCTGGATCATGGGGATTGGCTTACTACAGAATTATAAGGATGCTTAATGGGGCTTAAAAGAGCATGGGATTATGGAGTAAAGAAGCTTACTCTGACCTCAGACTCAGTGGAAACTATTGGCCTCCTCCAGAAGGAGGTATCGGATCTTCATGAGGAACTGAGCATGATTAGTGAGATAAAAATGATGCTCCAGCGGGACTGGGATGTCAATTTGGAAATTATCGAGAGAGATGCAAATGAAGCTGCAGATTGTATGGCAAAGAATGCACTTGGTAGTGCTCTTGGACACCATATGCTTAATGATTGTATTTGTTTTTTTCTTTTGTTTTATTTCCGTTTGTATAAAAAAATATGAGAGAGAGAGAGAGAGAGTAATAATGAGATAAATGATGAAAGATAATGTATGAGAGAAATTATTTGAGGGTAAAATGGGTAAAAATGTATTTGATACCTACTTAGAGAAATCCAAATATGACCTTATAAAAAGGGACATGCTAATTAAGAAAAGGCTAAAGTATACTTTTAATCTTCATGTTTGCGGCAGGTTTCACTTTAATCCTTTAAGTTTAAAAAGTGCACTTTTAGTCCATCAAACTTAAAGTCGTTAGTCTCTCTTAACGGAAATTGCTGACTCAACAAACGTAACACTGTTATTTTAAATATTTTTTTATTTTATACAATTTAAAATATCAAATTTATTATATTATTAAATTAAAATTAAAATTAAAATGTGAGTTTGCTTTGTCAACGTTTTATTGCACATTCACCAATTAAATTTGATGAGTCAGTAATTTCCGTTAAGAGAAACTAACGGCATTAAGTTTGAGGACTGAAAGTGCACTTTTTTAAACTTAAAGGATTAAAATTAAACCTGACGGAAACATAAAGGACTAAAAGTATACTTTAGCCTTAATAAAAAATGCGGCCTTATAAATAGAGATGGAGAGAGTGCCTTTTTTTAGTGAAAAAATAACAAGAGCAACATGGTTGGTAGAGATTTCATGACTAGGCCAAAAGCTATAACTGATAGATAGGCTATAACTCTTTTCTACTTGACCACATCAATGTGATTTGATCTTATTTGGATTCTTTATTAAACTTTGTCAAAGGAGGATGTTGGCCCACATTACAATACAATAGTGGTATGGGATAGGAAGGAATAAAGGAATATACTAATGATGATGAATTTAGACGATGAAAATGAGTTATCAGTCTGTCTCCTTATACCTTGCAACACTTATTGATGACAAAAACTTTAATTGATGCCAAAATACATGTAGTGGTCTAGTGGTGGCACTTTTTCTTTGTAATGGGAAAGCAAATTATATAGATGGCTCACTCTGAACAAAAGTCCCATAAAGCAACTATTCCAAAGGTAACGTTTGGTTTAGTGCTAAGATCAATTTATAAGAAAAAGAGAAGAAATTTACGCCACAAGAAGAAAAAAAAACAGAGAGAGAGAAAGAAGAAGAAAAGGAAAAGAGAGCTATAATGGCCAACAACAAAACGTAAAAGTCAATTTGGATTAAATCACTCTTCATATTTTTTGGCTTTCGGTCAAGAGGTTGATCACTGGAATCAAAATCCAATGATTGGAGTTCAAAAATACTGTCATCTCAGCACCATGGATTCCCATCTGGTCAGCTAAACTTGTTATATATAAATGGGTTAATGGATAAATTTGATCTGAAAGTTTTCCCTCATGAGCAATGTTATCCTGGAAGATTTTTTTTTAAGAACAATATTGTCTAAAAGTTTTAAAATAAAGTAATGTTGCCTTTTAATATTAAAAATGTAAACAAACAATATCAAATTTTTTAAAGGTTGACCTAGTTTTTTGACGGAATAAGAAACCGTCACTCTATTTTAAAACTTTCAGGGAATATTGCTATAGACAAAAGAATTTCGAAAGAAATTTGCCCATTAATCCTATATAAATTACACAATGTTGCATGATTATGAATGCTTTCTTTGCTTCTTATTTAATAGTTACACTTATCTAGAAAAATTAACCGTCTCATGATGACAATTTTGATTCAGTTTCAACTACATCGTTGAACTTTAATTCCGTATAATTCATTTTCTATAACTTTTTTTATCTGGTTACAACTTTATTTTTAAAACTTTAACTCAATACAATTTAATCCCTACAGTTTTAACTATCTCATATTCCTTCATTTTCGAGAATACAATAATAAGGATTAAAGTCACTTTTAAAAAACAGTTGATGTTTTAAATGATTTATACATGTATATATATATATAAGTAATGAGTTGTACTGAATCAAAACTATAGAGATTGTATTGCACTGATTTAAAATTGAGGGTCTGAGTTAAAACAATATATAGAAACTAAATGATTAATTTTCTCAGTAAATTATCTTGATCATTTGCTTGATCACGCTCCAACTATTAGTGGAATGGAAGACAGCAAAGAAAAAGTTGGTATGAAAAAGGTGCCAATTAGTTTTATACACACACACAAACACACAAAATCTATATTGAGTATTTTTTTTGTGAAAAAATTTTAGGAAAGGGGTTGGGCTCACCCACGATCCAAGGGCAGGGCACCTAACTCATGATCCACTGGGGCCAATCTCAATCTACCCCCGTACACGACAGGTAGGACACCCAGCTTCACTTAGCTGTGAAGATGCCTCCCTCAAGCGCCGCGGCTGGAATCACTTTGGAGATTTTTACCTCTCCAAAGTGACCTCTCCCAGGATCGAATCATCTCCCTAAGAGGTGAGAGTACTAGCCCAATCCTTTACCAGCTGAACCCATGGGTTATATTGAGTTTTTAATATGTATAGACTCGTGTACGTTTAGTGTTTAGAATTGGTGGGTCCAATTTAAAAAAGAAAAAAAGAGATTTCTTCCGCAGCAATCATCTGCTGCCTCTATCTTGGATTACAATTCCATCATGGCAAGCTTGGGTTACTATTTCACATTTCAAAGAAAGGAATATTTGTTATTCACAAATTTGTAAGTAGGTCGTCCCACAAATTTGTAAGTGATGATGGTGGAGGATCAATGAAGTTAATTAGTCTCCATGGTATAAGATTTTGGGAAATGGACGAGTGTGCTCATGGTTCAAATATTAATGCTCATTCGATATTTAACTAATTTGGTTAAACTGGTTAAGTTAGTTAATTGTTAATATGACTTGTTTTTCAAATATATTTATTTAGGATGATATTTATTTTTAACCATCACTCCAAAAGAACTCATCATTTTGTTGATGGAGTATTAATGGGCTTAGCTTGGAAGGGAAATGTTAAATATGATATGTATGGGTGTTTTACATTTATGATCAAGATCAACTCACCAATTATATTCTATATTAAAGATCAGAGAAGTATGTAACGAAAATAAATATTTAGAAGAATCACATCTTAAAAGTCAACTGTTAAAGTTGAGGAACCCAAGACTTTATAAAGCCAATTTTTTAAAGAAACTCACTTGGTCGATGTAGGATTCATAACATTGCCACCTTCTTTGAGAGCCAACATCACCTGCTACTCCACACAACACTACATTTAACTTCATATCAGTCAGAAGCCTCTGTGGATAAGCCTGCCCATGAACATTTGCTTTTCAATAAAAATACCAATGCAATGGATACAAATTCATAAGGAAAATTCAATCCAAAAGACCAATTTATTAAAAAGGAAAATCCCTTAACTTATAAACCAAAACCACAGGTGAGAGATTTCCTAATGTGCTACTCATAACTAATGAAATAATAGTGGTACGTTGTGGTGGTGGTGGGGCGACGTGAGTGTAAAGAAAGGAGAGTTATTGCAATAGCTTTCTCTTTAACAGCTGCTGCTGTACTTGGAGTTTCCTTTCTTGCTTTAAAATGATATTCTATATGAGGAGGTAAAGGAGATTCCATGATGATGCCAAAGGGACCTAACTATTGTTGTTGTTATAAGATCCATCCTTAATATAACATACAATTGATTTTTTTTAATAGAAAGCTAATTAACTAATATATAGATCATTTATCTAAAACTAATTTGTGTAATCTATAAACTGATACATAATATAAATATTTCAGAATATATGTTATATTTAACTAATTTATTTATCTTTTTAATCTTGCTCATTAAATTTCTTTTGTATTAAGAATGAGATGTATTGTTATCATTACTTGCTTTGTGAGTTGGATCAGTAGGAGAAGGTAAGGGGGAATCAAAAGTCATTTAAGCAAAGTTGGGTTGCCTCGCCATCAATTATTATTCTTTTGATTGGGTCCCATTTGGAGAGAGAGAGAGAGAGAGAGAGAGAGAGAGATCTCACAGGTCCAAAAGCAGAGAAAGAAGGAAGATGAGAAGAATAATGTGACCTGAGGAATCACAAAAAGGATCTTGTCAACATCCCCACTATGGGAATAATTGAAGTTTCTTCGTGGAATTGCTTTGTCAAACATTGCCACTTATTCAGAAAATGACGTTAGCAATATGTCACTTCAAGGAGGTAAAATTGTCTCTAACCTCCTCTCCATTAATTATCAGTTAGGAATCTGTTGGTGTGCCCGATGAACTTTTGAAATCTCCATGTTTGTTTGGTTTGATTCTGCAGAAGATAATGCATTGGTTTGTGAGCGTGGAGGGTAACGGGCATGATTTTATTTAACAGTGTGGGCTATGCAAAATTATGAGCTTTTTCTTGGCTAGTGACAGTAATCGATTAAAGTAAGATAGGATCAAATATTATTAAAATGCTCATGGCTTGAACTAATAATTCCATTCTTCCTTTGTTCGCGACAACCACTGATGTTGTGGATATGATGTTTTCTCCTACCTTTAATTCTCATTTAGAAGCTTATAGAATATAGGTGGTTGTTATTATTACTATAATATAATAGGCATGCTCGGCCCAACCATTTGTTGGTACATATTAACTTATGGGTAAAAAAGTTAAAAAGCAATTAGAAGCAAGATTACTTCACAAAGGAATCCTATTGTGGGTTTGTTGTCACATCAGAAACTCTATTCTGGTACTCTTTTAACTTTAAATGGATCATATCATACACATGATGTATCGTACACAGGTAGGTGAAAGGATTCTCAATTGTCTTGAGATAAATAAATAAAAGGTAATTTTCTTTTTCACGGGGCTGTTAAATCATAATAAGATAAAAAATGATACTGATGTCCAAGGATTGATATATATTATAGGAAAGTAAACGTTCAGAGGGTGGAAACCAGGTAGAACGAGAGGGGGTGCCACACCACATGTGTATCATAACTTTTTCCTTGAAGAGGATAAATATTGAAATGTTCTTGTCATTATATATAATATAATAATATACACAGTCTATAAACAATGGATTTACTTCCGATGATAACGTTTGCAGCGTATTTGAATATATTACTCGAACCCATCTGGTTTCAAGGTTCCAAATAGCTAAAACTGTGCGTTGAACTGCAATTCAAGTCTATTGTCTTTGAGTCTGAGTCAGCGTCACAGTGATACTGGCTGTTCAGATCAAGCAATTTAGGCGGCTCAGGTTTCCAGGACCAGTCGCCGCATCTCTTACTGATTGGTTGCTCTACACAGAAACCATCAGAATCAGTGGTTCCACTCCTTTTTCTCCCCCAAGCTTGATTCGAGTTACCATTCAGTTCCTTACCTTCTTCAGGGTGAACAGTCATCAATTGCAGTTCAACTGAAGTTCTGTTAGAATTATGAGGCTCTTCTTCCTCCTTTGTCCCTGAGCTTTCAGAAGATGTCAAGGAACTCTCCAGTGAACACATAGTCCCTTTGCTTTTCTTCCTTTCTCCTCCTCCATCTTTCAAGCTCAAAGCTCCGGTTTCTGTCAGTTCTGATATGGGCGAGCTTGGGCAGCCATTGTTGATTATTGAGACTAATTGAGAGAGCTCGGCCTTTGCGAGTTCTATACCAGCAGCAGAAGGATTGTACCCCGCAAGTGCTTCCTGAGCTTTTAATAGCACTGATTGTAAATACTTCCCTTGAGCTTCGATCCGAAGCTGCAAATGTCTCTGCACCTGAAATTAAGAATTCTAATCCTTGATCAACATGTGCTGGGTTGATGAACTAGAAATCATGTGTGGGTAAATTTATTGTTTGTCTTTACTTACCTCAATTTGTTCACAAAGCTTCCTCTGCACTTCCATTTGTAGTTGGAGAGCTTGAGCAATCTGCTGGCTTCTGATAAAAGATAGCATTTGATCAGAGAAAACCTCTATGAAACATCATCTCCATTAAATTCATAAAAGCGGACAAAAAGAAAATCAATTTCTAACTATTACTCAGTCATCTGATTCTGGGTCGTGACAGCGGTTTCCTTGCTGCAATGACCATCACTGCTTTGGTCTTCTATATAATCTGCACCATAAAGGGTATGACACATAACCATCAAGCTTTCATCTTTTGAAGCGTCAAACACAGGTTCGAGAAAGTCACCTTGTTTTTCATCATACGAGGATTCTGGTTGAGGGCTTTTCCCAAGTCTGAATTTCTGTAACCAGAAACACAAACAAGTTTAGAAGCTCTTAATTTGCAGATTTGTTGAAAGCAGAGGAGGAAGACAATCATTACAAAAGGATGAAATAAATGCCTGTAAATGGCTCTTCAGGTGGTACAAGGTAAGTCCTGGAATCCCCATCACCCTCATAAGACTCTTCGGTGTTGCCTCTGCTTATGCAATCAAAATTAGAGTGTGCAAAAACCATATTAACAGCATCAAGGAATCGAAGGAATCGTTTTATAGTAAAACAATAAAAAAACCTCGAAGTTTCATTTTATACTCACTTTCAGGCCCTCCAAGCTGATTAACAGCATCAAGGAATCGTTGATGAAGCTCAGGAGTCCATTTAAGCCTTGGCTTGGCATCAGATGAAAGAACCAAATGCATGCTTTGCATATTTTGCAGATCCATTTTGCTAGTTTTGGAAGAGATTATACTTAAATAAGGTTTCTGATACTTTTTAGGTATGTATATGCATCAATATATGTGGAAGCTATAGTTCTCTTTTATAAGTTGGAGTTGTTGTGCTGTCCTATGATCTCACTCTCATATCAGGAAACGTAAGTGGGGTTAGGATGGGTTGAGGGAATATATGCCATGAGCTGTGGCTATTCTCTCTCTCTCTCTCTCTC
>JANTPZ010113668.1:0-15331 GCA_025593235.1 Vachellia pachyceras | reverse complement strand
TCATAAACAATAATCTCATCATCTCTCCAAAACTGTAAGTAATACCAACAGTAAGAGTAAGTGAATGGTCGAACATGAAGCTTCTTCATCCAACTCCTCTCAACACCATACTCCTTCATCACCCAAATCTCAAGAACAAACTGATCAATCATCGAGTCGTCATGTTTAATAACAACCCAACCAAGACTCTCATCCACTACAGCCAGAAGATTATTTTCCGTAGGAATTGAAGAAGTAATCCCAGGAGGACCCTGGATAAACCCAAAAGCCTCTTCGCTAAAATCAAACCTAAAAATAAACGTATCAGTATCATCAGACCTATTGACAGCTAACCAGTGATAAGCCCCATTCAAGTAACGTCCCATACCAGAGTGACGAAATTGTTCAGGATTAGTGGAGAAATCATCGTCGGCATCCAATTTCCTCCAAGAATCTGTACTGAGATTGTACACTTGAACTAGGATTGTTCTTTTTTCTCCCAAAGGACATATTTTTGGGAACTGAACAATCTTGTAGTCCTTTGTGATGGGATCAAACCCTAAAGCATATTCAGCATAATATATGCCTCTAGGATGCCATTGAGACGTTGGAATAGTCTTCACCTCTTTTGTTGCTGGGTTCCACAAAATTACGACCCGAGCATGATCATAATCCCCACAGAGACAGAAAATCCCATCACATTGACCGTTAATAAATGCAATTGTCAAATTTGTCTTAGGGATAGGCAATTCTAAGTCTTGGATCTCATAGGGTTGCTCTCTATTATGAATCAGGCACATGGACGTTGATCCACTGGAGAGAAGTCTCAGTTGGCGATTCTTTCCGATAGAATTAGACCATTCAAGATGCTTTCTGATAAAAGGATGGTCAGTGACCAGAGCGTACCAGGATTTGGACACACATTTGAATCGAAGTAAGGATTTTACCGGCAACCTCACCATGATCTCCTCCATGAGATCTTGAGGAAGATTGTTGCTCAGCATTTTTCTTGTTCTAAGATACTGTTATTTTTTCCTCCTTGCGGCTGCTGCTGTTGCTCTTGGATATGATTCAACGAGTTAAAGATCCAATGTGTGCAGTATGCTTGGTTGATAGGCTAATGCTCACGTCTTCAATCGAGAGAGGAAAATAGGAATCTCATGCATTGCATTGAGGGTTTTAATTTGTTGGGATAATATATATATATATATTATAAGAGAACAAGATATAGGAATAGGAATATGTTTGTAAGATATATGTTTATATGTTAAATCGTTACGTGAAAAGTTCGGACTCTATGTTCTTAAGCTGTTGCTGTGTCTCTATTCTTCTGTTGAACAATTCTTTCTTTTGAAATTTCCATATCATGACCACAAGAAAAGGAAACAAACACGGAAAGAGTGATCTACCATCTCCTATTCTTAATATGTTAGTTGAATATTCTCTTTCCATAACTTCTTAGCATCATTTTTGTCAAATCTTAAAAAATTGAAAATTGAATCATTTTTTACCTATAAAATATCAAAATGTCAATAATTTTATGTAACAATTAGTAATAAAAAAACGCAAAGATTGTTGCTCAGCATTTTCTTGTTCTAAGGTTGTTCCTTTCTCTTGCGGCTGTTTGTTGCTCTTGGATTCAGCTCATTAAACAGGAATGTCATGCATTTAATGTTTTGATTATGTGTGGGGGACAATATATATAAATATAAGTATGTATGCATATGTATATACTATATTTTTAGGAGCAAAATAGGAGGACGTGTTTTTAAGATATATGTTTATATGTTAAATTATTACGTGAAAAGCTCTGACTGCTGTTATGTTTATTCTTCTATTGAACGATTCTTTCTATTTGTCATGACCATGAGGTTAAAAAAATGATAAGAGAATGATATGCAACCTCCTACTTTTAATACCGATCTTTCTCAAGCATCAATCAGAGATTAGAAATTTAAATAAAATATTATATTTATCATTTTCCTCAAACTAATTATTTTGACTTAGAGAATGATATATAATCTAATATTATACATATAAGTATTCCAAAATATAAATAATTAAAGTAGTTTATTTAGCTTCTTTAGTCTCGGAAAAAAAGTCTACTGTGACTTGTATTGAGAATTAGATGCAATATAATAGTTAGACCAAAGGCTCATTTTAGTTCTTAATATAAAATATTAATTCATTTTATCTTCTAAATTTATAATGTCCTGAATTTCCTTATTGATTTATATACTAAAGGTTTCCATCAATGGGTAATTCCAATACACAAGAAAAACATGGGTTATTTTAAAAGAAAATCAACATATTTTAATTATAAATAACTAACTTAACTAATTTTTTTTAAAATCATCAAATTATTTACTTAGCACGGAGGTAGTATGTTTTTTGATATAATTTTGGAAAATCATTTAGCATGTACCTATAACTAGAGCATACCAGATCTGTATGCACATTTTTCATTGATCATATAATTTATAAATGATTTAAATAGTTTTAAATAAATACAAGCTAAATATAAAAATGGAAAAATATAATTATCAAAATCATTAATGTTTGTGGACTCAGTTTTATTATTTTTTTTAAAAAAAGGTATTCTTTTTTGAATACTCAACCAAAATCATGAATAGCACATATAATCTGGTCACTGTTCTCTTTCGTTGTGATTTTAATGGCACAATTCGTTTGTGTTTATAAATATAAGATGTACCTGTTCAGTGAAACCCCTTTATTTTTTTTTTTATAACCATTAAGGATATGATGCTTTTGAATCCTTTTACCATGTGTTTGAGTAACCGACTAATTTGAACAAGATCTGTCAAACCACTTTGAGTTCCCTCCAAGAGACACTCTCTACTCGGCTATTCCTCTGCATCAAATGCGGGTATGGCTGAAGTGGGGTGTAGCCTGCTTTTAGCTATGCCAACTTTTTCCCCTTTTTCATCATTTGATTTTTGTCAAACCACTCCAATTTTTGGTTTGAATTAGGCTCATTCCTCAAAAGCCTACTATGAATTATCTAAACCAACTCAACTCTTCAAAACGATTTAAGGTTACAAATCAAGTAAGGGAAGTGTTCAGCCTACACCGGCTTTTAAATCTTTATTGACACTCTATATCTTAAACTTTAATACAAGAGTCAATACACTATTTAAACGTATTTATATATTAGTCTATAAATAAGGTAAAGTAGTTTAGAAAATTCAACTTCCCTGATTTCATCAACAAAAATCATCCAACCCTTATAGTAACACTCAGATAATAATTTTTAATACATGCAACATTTTAAACCACAATTGATGCCATTAGACCCAAGAGTCCACAGTGTATTTCAATATTTTTACCCCTAGATCAAGAAATACATTTAGTATGACAGTTGTTTTTTATTTTTAACAACTCATAGTTTAGCTTTTTTATTATTATTATTATTATTTTGATTAAGTTTCCGGGATCTCAAACCCTATTCAATCGGAATATCAACAAACTCAAACTAATTCAAATTCGGTACGGGTCAACCAATTAATGGCACATAAGCGTGAGGAGCGATCGAGCCTCCAACCTTACACACACGGCTAAGCGAGAGGCGGCGAACCACTACAACACCATCGCATGGTTACAGGTTTACAATCCACCCTTCAATTAATTTTGTAATAATAAAAACAAGAATGAAAGGATCAAGTGGTACTTGCAAATGGTGCATTAAGTGTCTATTTGGTTTCCACACATTCCACGTAACTGAGATAAAATTTATTTCACATACTTAAGAGCAGTTTAGAAGTGCGGTGAAGAATAATTTTTACGGATTCCGAGGTAAAACCTAAGTTTTGGAGAATAGATTTTTGAAAGAATAACTTTTACGGATTTTGAGGTAAAATCTAAGTTTTGAAAACATGATTGTATTTGGGAAGTTATGATAAGAATAACTTTTAAGGATTTCGAGGTAAAAAGTAAATATGAAAGATGAAAGAGAAAGAAAAAATAGGAAAGAGAAAATTTATTGAGAGGATGCGATTTGATAAAAAAATAACTTTTTAAAAATTTAGGTTTTATCACAAAGCCTAAATTTTAAAAAATATGAATGTTTGGATAAAACCTAATTTTGCAAACACAAACCCAAACGAGCCTTTGCCTTAATTTGCCTAAAATCACTATTTCAACCATTACACTAAGATTATAAATGCAAACGTAGTACCCATCTAATTTTTTTTAAGAAAAATGGGAAGGATAAATGCAAATAGAGGATTCTCTATTAAATTAAAGAATATAATCTAAATCTAAATTAAAATTAAAAGGATCCAAACTAAACTAAAGAGAATTTTACATGGTCTAGTCTCGTGACTGATTCTAACTTTCAAGGCTTCTTCTCCTTTCTTCTCTTCTCATATCTTCTCATCTTTTAATAGGACGAAAGGGTCCAGTGAAAGCCTTCTTGGTCAGCTCGCCACCATCTCCTCTCTGTTTCATATTAGTGTCTCTCTTTCATTGCATTAATTTGCATCTTCATCAGAAACCCCTCCACCTCTATCTACAAGAAGCAACCACTCTGCCTCCTTCAGGCAGAGACACGCCTCGATCTGCAATTCACTTCTGATTCTGATTCTAATTTATTTTTTTTCCCTCTCTCCTCTTTTGCATTGAAAAACGCCCCCTTTCTTTACTCCAATGGCTTACGTAGATCACGCCTTCTCCATTACGGACGACGATCTCATGGAGACTTCTTACATCATCCACAATAAGCCTCCTATCAAGGAGATCGCCCTTGCCGTTTCCCTTCTCGTCTTTGGAACCCTAGGCATCGTCATCGGCTCCCTCATGGCCTACAATCACATCGGCGGCGACTCTGCTCACGGTAACCTTCTTGTTTTCCTTTCTCTTCCTAGATTTCTGTTCTCGTTCCGAATTTCCCCCCTTGGAAGTACTTTATCCAGTTGGGGTGCAAGTTAATTTTTCCGTCAATTGAGCTCAAGTTTCTAATCAGACCTTCTGTAATTGTTCCTTTTCTCTTAACAAAATTGTCATTTATTGGAAAATAAACCCTAACTTGAAGATTGGTTTTTCGCGGGGTTTTCGCTTCTCAGGTGTTTGACTGGTTGGTATAATTGAAAAATTGGCTTGTTGATTTAGATTTCACCCAATCTTTGTGAATCTCAGCTACATTGGAATATCTATCAATTACTGTTAGGATCTATGGCCTGTGGCGCTGATTAACCGGTTAAATAAAAGTGAAATTTTTGTAAAAGAACTGTTATTTTTTTCATAACATGGAGGAAATTTTCGTTCTTTGTTTTTTTTAATCCCCGCTTGTGATTTACTGGAAATTCAATTGACCGGAACTTGGCCCATTTTTTATGTCTAAGTGGGTGTTGGCTTTCTTGTTATTGAATGTTCCAATAGCCCAGTGGAAATGTTGTTAACTTGCCCACATGGGTTTAACTTACCTGGTGAGCATAGATTGCTGATGAAGATTCATGAGCTTGCTTGGTTTGTTGATTAGAATGTATGTGTTGAATTATTGATAGGACTGTTCTTTGCTATACTGGGAATGGTATTGTTCATTCCTGGTTTCTACTACACACGGATTGCATATTACGCTTACAAGGGATACAAAGGCTTCTCATTCTCAAACATACCTCCTGTTTAGAAGGCAAGCTGGCTCTGTTCTTTAGGTCAAGTTCGGATAGCATCCTCTCATGTACAGGTCTTTCCTTGGCTGTTCATTCCTCCTTCTCCTTGTTTTTCACTTTTTGTTCCGTGGGAGAGATATATCGTGTATTCAGCTGTTTTCACGTCTGATGAACAAAGCAGACCATGGATTGTACATTTCACTGTTTGCATGAGTATGATTAGTTCAGTTTGCTATATTTAATGAGTTCTCTCGGGATTTGTTGAGCACACTTATCTTTCTTGTAAGTTTATCTTAAGAATCTTGGCCCTGCGCATAGAAATGATTGTCTTGGGATCAGCACCCTCGTTATGTCGCACGAAAAAGATAGCAGCGCTTCGCACAACCGTAAAGTATGTAACAGTGTAAATTCGAGTGTTATTAGGTTTAATTGAGGATTTAGTTCATGTCGTGTGATTCATTTTGCTGAATCTTGTACAAGTGCCAAAAGTAATATCGGGATCAGTTTGAGGTAAATAATTTCGTTTACAAAGACAGTAGGGTCCAACAAGAAGTTAAGAAGTACGAGGCTTCCTCCCTTGGGAGCTTTAGAAATTAAGAAAGAAATAAGAATTTTGGAAAAAAAACAAAGAAAATATTTGGCAAACCAGAGAATTTAGATATGGAAGTAATAGAAAATATATTCTTATATATCTTCTTACAACGAAGATGATTGTATGTTACTACCTTTTCTACTGGGAGGAGATGGAGATTGTACTTTTAATCAAATAAATTGGACTATGTATTTGATGAAACAATTAGGAAGTTATATAAATATAAATATAGAAGATTCATTAAAAGTATTTTCTATAGAGCAAATAATATAAAATTTACTTGAAGATGCAAGATTATTAATAGAAAAGGAACAACCTAAATAAAGAATAAAAAGATTAATCGTAAATGCTGATGATGATATTATTTTTATTGTTGTCATTATTCACATTTCACAATAGTCATCTTGATATTATCTCTTTTTATCTTGAAATTTGAACTTAATTCTTGAAGTTGTTTTTTAATAGGTAAAGTTATATTTTTATAACGGCTTGACTTCCTTTCGAAGGTTAGATTACTTGGAAGTATATCATAATATTGGGTGGGGGGGTAATACATGCATTAATGAAAATGTCTATATAGCATAACCATTGATGAATGTAGAAAGTTTTCAACAATATCAGTTTTTATTTAAAAGCATTGCGTATAATGCAATTAAACTTGATAACACAGTATGATTTATAGTCAACTGTAAATTCAGAGGAAAATATACACACAGTGGATAATTTGAGATGCATTATATTAGGCAAAATTGCAAATAACTAAATGTTTTGTACATAAATTTACAATTAGCTACTAATATTTGCACTGAATGAGCAGGAACCGGATAACTTGGGAGTGTGCTTAAATAGTTAAATTACAGAAACATCGAAATCCCTGAAGGAAAACGACACGGCTATTATCCAAAACTGGGGTACTGATCACAGTCCATGTTGAGCTTTCACTATCCTTTCAATTTCTTCCAGCGAACAGCTTTAAGCTTTAACTTTATTGAGTATTCATCAAGTAAGCCCCTCAAAATGGACCCATTCTCTTTCAATGAACACAGAAACACCGCCATTTCCGCCACGTCTGTGATCCTATGGTGTAGTTGACATCAATTTTCGATCATGTGATGAAAGGTTCGCTTGTCCCCTTGTTTCACCCTTTCCTGTAAACAAAACAATTAACGATTTTTTGCTCTGGCCAAGGAAAACAGACCCCTTTTTTTTGTGCGTGCGTATTTTAGTCTTGGCACATTTTATAGGGTCATACATTCTCCTGCTACGGGGATGGAACGGTACAATCCATAAATTCAGCAACGGTATGGAAGATTTTGATCCTTCAGCTTCAAATGTGATAACCTAACACTACATTGCAGGGACATCGGATACAGAGGGGCAATAGGACATATCAACAGTATTTGATCTCTATAAACACTGAACTTCATCTTTTCCTGCTTTCCTTCTGCTGCGCCATAGAAGCCGAATAAGTGTCCCTGAAAAACCAGCATCTGTACGCAATTGCTTCTCCATATAACGGCGATAAGTTTCAGAAAAAAGTTTTGCATCATTGACAAATAATACAAATGTAGGTGGCCTTATAGCAGCCTGCAAAGGGACGAGTAAGGAGTTCATGACTAGGAAAGCACTAATTATTTCATCAATAAGATTTCGCCAGCAAAATTACATTTTTTTTATCGTCCTAAGAGCTGTTGATGGTGATAGGTGGTATCCAACAAGAACCATAAAAGGCAGAACACATACAATAAAATCTGCATGATAAAAATACCTGAGTGCAATAGTAAACTCGTCCTCATTTTCCACCTCGTGTCCTGGGGGGTGGTTTTAAAGCCACTGCTTCCTGCACTACTTGATTCAGTATAGAAGTACCAAATCGTCTTGATCTCTCCTTTTCAACTGCACTAGCAGCAACAATAATCCTTCATCCAGAACAACAATAAGAAATCAGCTATTCACTAAGGATAAACTGCAACGAAATACTCTTCTACTGTTTGAATGAGAGGCTAAAACAACTTTAAGTTATTTACCAAACTAATGGCATGCAATGTGAAAATGACTGAGATTATAGCAAAAAAAAAAAAAAAATCCGAAATTTTTGAAGGCAACAGCAGGGGATTCAAAGCAGATGTTAGTATGGAGCATAAATGTGTGTGAATAACTTTTGAGCCAGAACATACTTGTCAACACTATGGCCAGCGATTGCAGTAGAATAAACAATGGGAGCCCAGTTAGGTAAACGGAGCTTTTCTCTGACATCTTGTTCATAGTATGTTGCACTCTGCTGGTTTTTATCTGGTATTGTATCCCACTTGTTTACAACTATCACACAACCTTTCCCTTCTATCTCTATCCTCTCAGCTATCTTGCAGTCCTTGAACAAACATGCAAAATGAAATTTGATAGAAAAACTAAAGAATTATGGAACAGTTGCTGGTGCAAAAAAGAATCATGGAACACTACACACAACTAGCATCCTACTTTTGACATCATTAATATGCCAGCAATTTACAGAGTTTTACAAGGAATTGGAAATTTTGACTGTTTAATGAGTATAGGCGTTGATAGAAAAAACAATATTTCCAATAGGAGACAAACTCAGGAACCAGAAATAATTAGGCTATGTTGAATGTACCTGTTCCGTGATACAAGCCATAGCCTCAATGACAAGAGCAACAACATCAGAACGGCGAATAGCACGAAATGCTCTATTCACCGAAAGAGCCTCTGTTGTATTGCCTGCTGAGGCTACCGCTGCCCTTTTCCTGATTCCAGCAGTATCAATAAGGCGAAACTTCTGGAGAAAAAGCAATCTAGAGTCTTAGAATTCTACAAGCCTTTACATTGTAAGATGATTCCCAGTTATGACAAACAGAACATAAACCGTCTCATCTAGTTTTGGTAAACAAGCAGCAAACCATTTCAATCAACAATGTGGAATCGCATAACTAAACAAGAGCATCAGGATATTATCAAAGACAAATTCAAGAGTCAAACCTGGCCATCTGCTCCAGTAAACGCAGTATCTATAGCATCACGGGTGGTGCCACTGACGGGGCTGACTATTGTTCTGTCCTCACCAATTAATGCGTTCAAAATACTGCTTTTGCCAACATTAGGTCTACCCACAATTGACATTGCAGGAACATAATCTTCTTCATCAAGATTCTCTGATTCCTATAAATAGCATTGATGGTAAATAATCAATTAAAAAAATGAAGTTACAGAAACAACACGAAAATATTTCTGTAGCATGGTGGCCAAGATGCCAATAAGGAGGAAGAGAGCTTTCAACTCAACGCAATGATTTATCATTGACGCACAAAGGAGCTTGCTTATGACGCAAATACCACCTGAGTTTACCCTTTTGACAAGAAAACATTCGGAAGAGAGATCAACTCTTGAGGTCCACAAACCTCAATTTTCTCCAGCCCTGAACATACAAGGTCAAGAAGCACTCCAGTTCCTGCCCCTGATATAGCTGAAACAGGAATCGGTTCAAACCTGGTAGCAATTATGGAAACCATTCTGTTAGCTACTAACTGATAAACTTGAGAATACATCAAAATTCATATCTGCTAAATTAACAACAGGATCAAAGAACCCACATTCTCATCTTTTTGCAACAAAAATCTTTCCTTAAATAAGCGTGTTTGAACTTGCAAAGGGTAAAAAGAAGGCCTCGTAAATAATAATGGATGAGGGATATGCAGGAGTGATTGGCTATTCTCATCAGGATATAAGACAAAATATTTTTTCTAACTAATATTAAAGACGGTTATGGTGTCTTGATCACATACATATATAGGAGGACTAAACAACTTTGAACCACCTTGGGCTCAGTGAACATTTGCCTTCTTTTAATTAGTCCCGGAATTGGAAAATTGTAATATGGGGAAACAGGTAGTTCTATAGAGTAAAAAACAAAGGGAGTAACATTCAATTCAAGCTCAACAAGGTACTTTTAATATCATAACATAAATTCAACATCAAAACGAAACATATTGTAGATGAAAGTATGATTAGTCATAAATATGCATGTCCAGTCAATATCAAAATAGGTGCAGATTTGTCAAATAGGTTAGGTGTCATGAACTCCTGTGATCATGTTAGAGTGTGTTTATGCCCATTCAGGCATGACCTAAGAAATTTAAGGCAACTTACCCGAGGGACCAAAATTCGGATGCCTGTATAATTCCTTTTCGTGGAGATTCACACTTGTTAACTGCAAGAATGACACTTTTATGGGAGTAGTTCTTACGTAACCAATCAGAAATCTCCACATCAGCTGCCATTAGGCCTGCCTGTTCAGTATAATCAATGCTCATGTTTCAGATCATGGATAGTCTTGCTTATTGTTCAGACAAGCAAATGAATTGATCAATAAACCCAAAAAACAAAAAATGATTAAACAATCTAATCATACTTATTAACATATAAAAATAAGAAAAAAAATCAATGGTGAACATTATTTGCTTACTCCTATGTTATGCTAGTTCGATGTACCATATAGAACTCTTTGAAAATGGTATAATCAAAAGATGCCAAAATACTAAAGAATTTATGCAAAGCTGACCCAACGTGCCGGAAAGAACGAAAGAGAAAGAAAAGCAAGATATTGCTATTGGGGAAAAACTTAAAGCAAGAAATTCTTGATATAATCAATACCTGGCCATCAACCAGGAAAATAACAACAGATGATTCTTCCACAGCAGCAGCAGCCTGTCTCTCGATCATTGATGGCATCCTGGCAACTGCTGCCTCTCTGGAGGCCAGTGGAATACCATCCATGCCAACGGTAGTAGAAATTGCCACCTCTTCCATAACACCAGCTTGTGATTTTGAAAGGGTAAGAACTCCTGTGTCCACCACCATGAATTCATGGTCTCCCCAAAACGATCTACCATATAGGCGATCCCTAGTAACCCCAGGTTCATTAACCACAATGGCCTTGTTTCCCTATAAGTTCGGGGGAAAGAAGACAGCTTTCATAATGGGTCAGACAATAAAAGATGAAGTCCAAAAAATGATTCCTTACAAATGAAAATTCTTGAATCTGTTGAAAAATAGAAGTCCGAAGAAGCATTCAATACCCCAACAAGACGATCAAACAAAGCTGATTTTCCAACATTTGGCCTCCCAACAATTGCAACCCTTGGCAGAAGATTGTCAGGGACCTGCCAGTCAAGGTGGAACAAGGTTTAGCAAGTAGCCCTGGTTTATTTCAACATCCTCACATGGACATTTCCTAACCAACAACCAATCAGATACCGCCTGCTTAGATTTGAGCGTTTCACTCAAATTTTTTTGGTATTTTGAGTTCATTCAAAATGTGCGAAACACTTCATATACCCATCATGCTAGAGACAAGATATCATCACCGTGTCTCTCCCACATTTGTGCAAGTAATATACCAACTTACGTTACTTGCTCTGCTTCTACTCTTCTGCATTGGAGCTGTTTCCTTGGGATCGTCCTTCTCATCGTCTGAAATCAATGAACATAAAAGACGATTAATGACAGAAAAGAGAATTAAAGAAAAACTAACACTTATCAGGTGATGATTCCTGAGCAAACACGGTGGCCATGCGAATAAAAAAAGGATTCTGAAGCGTATTGTTCTCAGTTAAATCGGTGTACAATTCATTAATTCCTTTTGAATGCAAATACAAGCCATATTTTCAACAACTTGAGCTCAAATCACTCACCAATTGTCAAAACGCTAGACAAATATTTAGAGTACTCTCGGACTGCGTCCTTCGCTTCTTGCTCAAGCCCGGTGACATCAACATCGTTATTGCCGCTGTCAAAATAGTCTGCTTCATCTTTGTCCTCAAAATCCTCGAGCGCCTCTTCAGAGTCGGGACAGCCACTGCCTGAGAACTGACGGGCGCAACACGGCGGCGTGGAGGGAGTGAATTTCCGGCGAGAGGTAAAGTAGGAATCTTGGTGAGAAAAAGAAGAGCTTGACAGGTAAAGGACAGGAAGCGTGGAGGGGAAGAGAGGACGAGAGATGGGGATAGTGAAAATGGGGTTTAGGGGTTTAGAGAGAGTGTAGGAGATGGGCGTGGGAGCGTGAAAATTGATGAAGAGCAAGCATTGCAGAAGCTATATGGTTGGAACTGTAAGATAGAGAGATTTGGCGGCAACACAGATGGCAGGGGTAGTATCAATATTCCTCATTCGTCAATCCCTGACGTTTATCCATCCTCATTCGTAAACTTCACCCTTATTGCTTCTTACACAGTCCTGATCTAATGTAAGTGGTATTAGCCTTTGCCCTGAGTTCGTGCAACCTGAAAACCACTAATACATATATATATATATATATAACAAGAGATAAAAATGTTGCAGTTGTTAAATACAAACTAATACGGTCATCCCAAACGAATCTTAAAGAATTGCAACTGACCAGCTAGGAGAAGAATAGCCGGCAAATAAAATTGCGAGAAAAGAATATAAATTGATTTTCACGTATAAAATCATCCTATTTGTACCTTCAAATTTCATTCGTTTTTTCTATTGCATTATATCTTGAGAGTTGATATTGTTAATATTTGTTCATTATTCTTAAATTGGCTTGTTTGCCTTGCTCCAATGGTCACAGGGACAGATCCAATGGATCATGAGTTTGGGATCCTACCATTGAATCGTAGGTGAACTCAATCCCTATCTTAAATTTTTTCACAAAAAAAAATAAATTTAATTTCAGACACTATCGGGGCCTATTCTAGAGTGGTGAATTGGCCAGGCTTCTGGGACTAATTGAGTCTAAGGATTGTGATGATAATAATGGACTAATTGACTCAAGTTTTTAACTTTTTGGTTCTGAATCAGCATCCAAAATTAGTTAATTAGAGATTTTTTTTGACTTGACTATTGTTTTAAACGTATCATTAGAGCAGTTGAGATCTTAATAGAACAAAGATTGAGTCATTAATAATAAAATTAATTTTTATTTGAAATTCTGAGGTGATAGTATTTTGAAAAATGGCAAGCACTTTAAAGCATCTGTTTGGTAACTCCATTTGGGGTGTTTTTCATTTAAGTCGAGACAAAATTCTCTCATATATTTACATCAAATTGTATAAAATTATTCTCTCAATAGTTTTTCAAATGAGTACAAATCCGTAATTCTTTTTCAAAGTGATGAGTGGAAATCCAAAAGATAAGTAGTGACATCAATGTTATGGTAAATTTTTCTGTGAAAAGGGTTCTTAGTGAAGCTGTTGGACTGTAAATTCTCATTCCTAATCATCGCTAATTTGGTAATGTAGCATCTAGTGCTTGTTTTTAGCTTTTATTGTATTTATGGTGTCTTTCTCCATTGCATTGGAAAAAAAAATTATTGGGTAAGATTCAAATATTGCGGAGTTTGATTTGTAATAGTTCTTCTAATGATGTTTCTACACTTTGATTTAAATTTGAGAGCTCGTTTAAAAAAAACTCTTTTTATTAGAAGTAACATTTAAATGTACTTACATATTATTCACTAATAATATTTTTGTATTGACAGGGGATTCGAACATTTGATTTTTTGGGTTATAACTTAATTTCTTATCAATTAAACTAATATTTTTATTAGAAATATTATCAAAAATTAAATGTGAAAACTTCTATTTGATATTTGAATTTCAGTTCATCATGTTATAAGCCATTGGCTCGTTCCTTTCGTGTTAAAAAATGATGAATATGTGAATGCATTGGTGCCTGAGTTTTTCAAGAGTTCAAACGTACGTTTAATAGTATTTTTTTAAAATGAGATAATTCCTTTTACATATTTATCTCGGTTTATGTAAAAATACTTCTCCTTTCGTTCCCAAACCAGCTCATCGATGAGTTATTTCAATCTGGGCCAGACCCATAGACTATGGGCTTATATTGTGCCTGCATCGTAATCTTAGGTCCACTCTCCATGATTGTCATTCATATGCAGGTTCTCTTCGTGCATCTGAGGTGAGCCATGACATCTGCCAAAACAATGGTGAAGCTTGGAGTTGCAGAAAAACGGAGTAAAAGGAAGAGGAAATCAAAGCCTTCCACAAGCAGCCTTCAAGTTCGATGTGATGACACCAATACCATCTTCGCTTTGTTACTCGCTTCCCTCTCTCAACCTCGCAAACCCAGCTCCCTTTCCTTAGTCAAGAAATGCTTAAGTAAAATTCGCACTGCTCTTCTCTCTGAGATCCATTTCAGACCCATTCTTGCATTGCTTCCAACTCTTCTCAACTCCAAGTAAGCTTCCTATTCCTCTCTGTTTGAATTTGTGCTTCGCTGGCTTTAAAAAACGCGCCAAATTCTGTTTGGGTGGTTCTTTTGTATGTGTGTATGTATATGTTTTGTTTTGGTTGCTTGGGGCTTCACTCTTTTGGTTTGCACTTTGCAGGTATCCTGAAATTGCCTGCCGTGGTGCTGAAACTGTGGGCGCCGCTTCCCTTTCTTCTTTGGACATGAACAAAGAAATTGCGTTTGATTGTGAAACTTTGAAGGGTCTAACCTCGCTGCTGGGGAGTTCGAAGAGAAAGGTTCTGTTGTCTGCCTGCAATGCTGTGTTGGACTTGTCTATCACCACTTTGGGGCAACGACAGCTGCTGAAATTTTCTGCGTTGGAAAAACTCATGTAAGCATTAACAATTATGACCATTTTTTTTATTGGCTATATTCCTAAGCTCCTACACGTGAAACTGGGCCACTGGCTCTGATTTATTTTCAATCAGCAATTGGCCCTTGTGTCAAAGTCCCACGTCGGAGAGGCTCGGGAGGGTGCTGAGCTATATAAACGGGTGCGCTGCACACCCTCACAAGAGCTCCTTGTGGAGAAAGGGTAATGGGCCCTTGTGACACCCAGCCCTCGTGGATCCGGTCCGGGGTTTGGACACGAGTAGGGGGCACTTTTCGGGTGGCCACAGTGTCGCTGCGCACTCTGCGAAGAGCTCTTTTGGGGAGAGGGTAATGGCCCTGTGACAAGCGGTATCAGAGCCAGCCCTGAGCCTTCGGTCTCTGGTGGACCCTCCGGACGCCAACGAGGTTGCCAGTGGGCCCCGCGGCGAGGTCGCTCGCGGATTGGCTGGGGGAGAATGTCAAAGTCCCACATCGGAGAGGCTCGGGAGGGTGCTGGGCTATATAAACGGGTGCG
>JANTPZ010113633.1:0-32394 GCA_025593235.1 Vachellia pachyceras | reverse complement strand
TATTCATTAATATCAATAGTTTAAATGTACCTGAGAGAAGCTGACAATAACAGGGAGTATATGTGCAACACAATCTTGAGGTTCCAACAACTTGCCAAAAGCAGCACAGCCCTCCACAGCCAACAATCTAACAGAGTCTTGATTTGAACCAATAGGCAAACTCATTCGAATGTGGTGAAGATATGGTGAAGATGAAGGCATTCATTAAAAATTTGGGATTAAAAATTTCAAACTCATTCGAATATGGTGAAGATGAAGGTATTCGAATGAAAAATTTTATCATTCGAATGAAAGGATTAAAAATTTCAGTGAAGATGAAGGTATTCATTCGAATGAAAAAATTTCTCATTCGAATGAAATGATTAAAAATTTCAAACTCATTCGGATATGGTGAAGATGAAGGCATTCATTCGAATGAAAAAATTTCTCATTCGAATGAAAGAATTAAAATTTCAATGAAGATGAAGGCATTCATTCGAATGAAAAAATTTTCTCATTCGAATGAAAGGATAAAAATTTCAGTCTCATTCGAATGTGGTGAAGATATGGTGAAGATGAAGGCATTCATTCGAATGAAAAATTTTCTCATTCGAATGAAAGGATAAAAATTTTAGTGAAGATGAAGGCATTCATTCGAATGAAAAAAATTTTCATTCGAATGAAAGGATAAAAATTTCAGTGAAGATGAACGCAGTCATTCGAATGAAAAAATGTCTCAGATTAAAAATTTCAAAATCGTAGTTAAAATAAAGGCATTCATTCGAATGAACAATTTTCGCTTGAGGATTAAAAATGTTCATTTGAAATTGCGATTAATTCCCACAAAATTATCACATGCTCTTGTTCCTTGTTCCTTTAAGCTGTGGTATCATGTGTTAACTTTAAATTAATATTTAATAATAAATCACATCAATATTTGCAACAATGCTTCCCCTCAGCAACCTTTGACAAAAATGGGGAGAGAAATCAGATTCATCTAGCTCTCTAACTTTGTATGTATGTGAAGAGGTTTTGTAACAAAAATATCTTTTTGGAGAAATTTTGAATTATTAATTCATTAAGTTTTTTTGGTGTATACATATTGCAGCTTATGTTTTTAAATGTTCAGGAGGTAAACTTTGAAATTATTTTTTTGAAAGCTAAATTATTTTTTTGGAAAAATTAAAATAAAGAAGCAAGAGAAAACAGTTGACATGTGTGTATATGTATATATATTTAATAAAAAATATATTAATTACATATGTAATATACATATTTAATAAACTATATATTAAATACATATATAATTAATAAAAATTATATATAATTAATAGCTATTATATTGATATTATATAATTAGATATTAAAGAATAAATGTAAATAAGTTGCTTTTTTTTAAATAAATACATATATTTATCCAAAACATTTAACATTTGCCATTAGGGGCATTATAGTCATTTGATACAATTTTCCTACTCTCTTTCCTATAATTTTCACCCAACCAAACAAAAATTTTCCCATCAACCTATTTTCCATTCCAGTGCGAACCAAACAAAAATTTTTTGTTTACATTCCCTTCCCTTCTCTTCCCTCCTTTTCTTTGAACCAAACGGGGCCTTAGTCAGTCTAAAGGGTTAAATACAGATAAGGTTGGGTTACATTTCACATAAAAAACTCAAAAAGATAGGACAAAGGTCAAAAAGTTCCCTATCCCGTGCAAGGTTTTTATTTGATAAGAGTCGTCATCTGTGACAAAATAGTGCTATTTTTTTTTTTTTGCCAACAACAAAATAGTGCTATTTCTATCATGGATGAATTCTTTTTAAATAAAGAAAGCAGATGGCTGAATTACTAATTACTAAGCGAACTGTCGGTTGTTGACCATAGGCACTCCATGTCGTACAATTATCATCTTGCCCTTTCTTTGAAGCCCCTCATCTGAATGGTACTGATTATATATGTGGCTGGGTAAAGCTTGTCTTTCTTCATCTTCTTCTCAATGCCTCTCTTCTTCAGAATTCTTCTGCTCTTCCCTTCAAGTTGCAGGCTATTTCAATCCTCGGTCTGTGTTTGTTCACTACCCTTTTTTTTGCCCGTTCATTTTCTTCTCAATCATAAAAATATTTAATATTTAAGAAAATAAAAATTTCTTCCAATATTTTCACTGCCTGACCCGTTAAATACAAAATCACTCAAAAATGAAATGGTTTTGGTTAAAATCTCTGTAGATGTCTATCTTCTTTCTCACTGGCGAAATTAAGTTGGTCACTTGCTTGTCAATTGCAAAAAAAAAAAAAAAATTCTCCCGTAAACTTTTTGTGCAGCTTGCCTGTATTAAGTCTTTAGATCTGAAATAATTAAAAAGAAAAAAGAAAAAAATCTGGTTCAAAAATTCCTTTTCTTGCTACTGCTCTTCTGCATAAACTGTTGCTTTTCTTGTGATCAATCATATATAAAAATTTAAGAGGAGGAGAAAAAAGAAGAAGAGGTCTTCACTCGACAAGTTTTGGTGGTGTATTTATCTCTGGTTTATCAGACCACGCAAGAAAATGGTGCTGATCAGATCATAGAGCGATAAGAGAGGTAAAACTTTCGATTGATGGTTAGAAATTTTAGATTTGGATTGGTATGAACGATAATATGTTTCGATTTTGTTCACTTATTTCCTCTATCTGCTTTTCAGTTACAGAACTGTACATCGCAAGCTCAAGAAGATCAACTCTTCGTTCACACTGTGCAAGGTAACTTTTAGATATGGTTCTCTTGGAATACTGTTAACAGACTGATATAGAGATCTACATTTTTTTTATCCACTTGTCCCAAAAAATCGGGTCTTTTTGAATATTTTAGATTTAATATTCTTAATAATGAATCCTATTTAAAATTTCTAAACAAATTTCCTCAAAAAAATATTTATTAAAAAAGATTGTGCAAATTTTACAGCGAGTTAATTTTTTAAGCAAAAATTAACTTTCGCCAAAATTTACCAAAAATATTAAATACATAGTCAGTAAATAATTGTTAAATGACAAATTAACAATTTAGTATAGAACCGTTAAATTTGTCAATAAGATATATTTTAAAATGAATTTTAATTGAAAAAGTTTATGCAAATTTCGAAAAGTTATCTCTCACCTGGACCCCTTTTCCTCTGAAAATACATAACACCCGTGATTTTTTGGTCCAATAACACAAAAAACATGCATGTGTGCAGTGGCGGAAGCAGGTGTAAATAATATAAAACCTACCTGTAAACTTTTCTTTCATGGCACCATCCACAGACTGATAATATAAATATTAGAATAGACACCAGTACTTGACGAAACTCTTCAATACATGGATACTATTACAAAGCCTCCCTTTGAAGCTTTAACCTTTGTCTTCATATTATCTCAGCACACTTATTCATTTCCTTGTGGAGGCATAACAGTGTTTGTTATAGTATTCGTATTACCAATAAGATCTTTACAGGACCATTGCTTTTCTGCTTTTGATATCATAGAGTTTGGTTAGTAGACATATTATTGGCTCCACAAATGCACAAGTCGCCCTAAGTAATAAAGTGATGAGAAAATATTGTTACCACATGGATTTGTTTACAAATTTCCACCAATCAAAAAGCTATGTGCATTCAGTCAAGTTGAATCAAACAAGATATGATGTGAAATGATAATTTTGAAAATTAATTTCTGAAACTGTTAAAGGATAAAGGATATCGATTCTTAAACTTCAAGGATAATTTTTTGAGACTAGGATTATTTCTCCCTCTTAGATTTCATAACATTAAAATATCCTCTTTTAATAAATACTTTTAATGAATAAATGTGTTAGTTTAGGATTCAAATAGTACCTGTAAATGCTTTTTCAAGTCAAGAACAATTGCGTAATTTCATTAATTATTCAATATCTTGTTACGATTAATAAAACATTATTTTTCAATCTTCATCCCTAGCATATGACTATGCAAGGTTAAGAAGTATATAAAAACTTCAAGTTCTTACACAATTTCACTCAAGTTTTACATTCAATCTTCATCCCTAGCATATGGTATTAGAGCCAACCTTACATGTCTTAGATATTTTTTGTGATTGCAAGTATGAATCAAAAACTCTAAAGATGAGTAAAACTTCTATATCTCTTAACCAGTCCGACTCTCTACTCTTTCCCCACAAGACATCCATTCTTTTGTTCACAGAACTCTTTCCACTAAATTGAAAATCTTATTGAGATCAATCATCTTCTAGCTAACTCCAAGATACAACACTCACCATTCCAACTATGTTATTAGATATATCAAGACCCTGCTCTTTAGCCGAGGACCTCATGACAAAGAAATTTTTCCAACCGCCAAAGAAAATGGCAATCACCATTGTTGAAATGAAGGGAAAGGGAACTTTTGATAAAGGAGTTGGGTACGTTCCACCTTTAGATATAACAAACAACTTTTCAACTGCTAGAGGAATTGTTGAGCTTGGGTCAAGAAACTCAGTCAAGGCGGAGATTGTGTTGTCTCTAAAGGACCCCAAGGTCAGAAAAATTGGTGTTTATGGGATAGGTGGAGTGGGAAAGACTACTCTTGTTAAAGAAGTTGCCAAACAAGTTAAGGTAGACAAGCTCTTTGATGAAGTGGTTATGGTAACTATATCTCAATCCAATCCTGAAAAAAATAATATGAGATTGCAGAACAGTTAGGCCTTCACTTAGAAGGGAAGACCTCATCAATTGGAAGAGCCAACCACCTGTGTGAGAGGATAAAAAAGGAGAAAACCATCCTTATCATACTAGATGATTTAAGGGAGAAAATTGATTTGGACAAGTTAGGAATCCCTTTCTTAGATGCATCCGAAAAAAAAAGTTCTGAAAAGGTGGGAGTTCCTTTAAAGGATGATTACAAGGGCTGCAAATTATTATTGACTTCAAGAAGTCAAGATATTTTACTTAGGAATGATACTCAAAAGAGCTTCTTCCTTCAAGTTTTGAATGTTGAAGAATCTTGGAGCTTGTTTGAAGCGATGGTTGGTGATATTGTTAATGATGATGAATTTCGGATAATAGCAACCCACGTGGCTCAAAGGTGTGTAGGCTTGCCTGTTTTGATAGTCACAATCGCAAATTCATTAAAATATAATGATAATATTTATTATTGGAAAGACACCTTGAACAATATAAAAGGGGTTGATAACAAAGACATGCATGACACCCTTTTTTCAGCTCTGGAATTAAATTTCAATCGGTTGGAAGATGAAGTAAAGAAAGTATTCTTACTTTGTGGTGTGCACGGGACATCCATATTCTTTAGTGACTTGTTGAAATATGTCATTGGTTTGGGTATATTCAAACGTATAAATGCCATTGAGGATGCAAGGAATAAGCTTTATAGAATAATTGATGACTTGAAGAAATCTTGTTTGTTGGTTGATGATGATGCAAGAACAGAAATGGCTAAAATGCATGACATCGTTCATGAAGCAGCCATCGCAATTGCCTCAAAATATGCTTTCTCTAAAATTAATACTAAGTGGCAAGATTGGCAAATAAATGATATTCCTGAAAGGTGTACCCAAATTATCTTGTATAATTGTTTCATCCAAAAGCTTCCTGAAAGGTTAAATTTTCCCCATCTGACATATCTCTACATAAACAGCTGTGATAATCGCACTTTAGAAATTCCAGATTACCTTTTCGAGGGTGTGCGAAACCTTGAAGCATTAGATTTAACAGGCATGATCATATCTTCATTACTTATATCTTTCAGCTTGTTGACCAAACTCAGAACATTGTGTTTGGACCATTGCTCTTTGAAAGATATGAGTAGAATAGGTGCCTTGTTAAATTTAGAAATTCTTAGTTTAGTCGGTTCTTCCATGGAACGCTTCCCAAGCGAAATGGAGCAGTTGACTAAGCTTAGAATGTTGGATTTGAGCAAATCTAGATTTGGGACCACCTTACCCAATATTTTATGCAAGTTGACCAAAATCGAGGAACTGTATATGGGCGATGCCGTAATTAATTGGGAGGAGGAAATTTCAGCGATGCAAAAGAGAAATGCTAGTCTTGTTGATCTTGGCCATTTGACTGGTTTGACCGCTCTAGAACTTCAAATCCCTGAGGCTTGTCTTCTTCCCAAGGACATACCATTTGACAAGTTAAAAAGATACAAGGTTGTTATTGGTGAAAAATGGGAGTGGTTAGGCAACGAAGGGACCTCAAGGTTGCTAAAGGTAAAGTTGGATACCAACATTCATTGGGAACAGGGGATCAAAACATTGATTGAAAGTGTGGAAGATTTATACTTGGATAAAATAGTGGGCATTTCAAATGTGCTATTTGAATTGAATGGCGTAGGATTTCCTTTGCTAAAGCATTTGCACATCCAAAATAATGGCGAAATTCAGCATATTATCAACTCAGTGGAGAGGAATCAAACTCATGTTTTGTTCCCAAGGCTGGAGACAATATTACTTCACAATCTCAATAATTTGGTGAAGGTATGTCATGTTCCAATTAGGAAAAATTCGTTTTGCAAACTCAAGGTTCTCAAAGTCAAAAGCTGTGATCAATTAGTATATCTCTTCTCTGTTTCAATGGTTAAAGCATGTTCTCAAATTGTTGAGATTCAAGTTTCTGAATGCAATTCTATGAAGAGAATTGTGTCTATAGAAAGTGCAGATACAGGCAATTCTATTGATGAGAAGATTGAGTTCCTTTCATTGCGATCATTGACTTTACAACATTTGCCAACCATTGACGAATTTTGTTCTCATGAGTCGAGGGCTAATGTTCTAACAACGTTTTTTAGTGCCAAGGTACATTATTTAATTTTTTTCCGTATATACTGATTGAGATAAGCAATTCTATGATTGATAATTTCTTTTATTTGAGAAATGACATTTTGCTCTAATTTTTGTTAGAATTTTTTATCATCCTCTTATAAATGAATGATGTCAACTTCTAAATATTCATGGTAGATCAGAATTCTCATTGTTAATATCATGTTGATATTATTGTACTGCATATTTATTTTACAAAAGTGAAACTAAAACCACCTTTTTCATAGGTTAACTTTTATAATTTAGAGACTTTAAAGCTGAGTTCGGTGAATTTGAAGAACATTTGGGATGACAATCAGTCTTCTGCGCCTTATTTCGTCCAGAATTTGGCTAACTTGATTGTGGAGGATTGTAGTGGATTGAAGTATTTATTCTCATCCTCTATAGTTGGGAGGCTTTCAAATCTCAAGCAACTTGAAATAAGTAAGTGTGATATGATGGAGGAAATAATTGCTACTAAGGAGATAAGTGGTGCTGCAAGTGGAGAGTTAAATTCTATTTGAACCGAAAAGATTTTATTGGGTGCAGTTGCAACTATTTTATCAAATTTGGTTCTTTGTCAACAACCTATCTCCCTCTTGTTTGCAAAGGTGAAGTGCTTGTATGAAACTTAAGTAAAATAAAAAAGAAATTGAATTCTTATATAACCATCTTAAAGAAAATCATGTCGTTTAGAGAGACCCTTGTGATATTAGAGTAGCAGATACTTCATTATTTTACCCTTTTTTCACTCTTAACCTTTCGAATGGATGACAGGTGCTTTTTCCCAAATTGGAAACAATAATAATAAAAGACATGCAGAACCTAAAGACGATATGGCACCTCATCTTGGCTTCAAATTCCTTGGCTTGCTTTAAGACATTGGAAGTCAAAAATTGTGAAAAAATTGAGAAAATATTCCCAGAATATATGAATGGAGCGTTTGCTTCTCTTGAGACATTGAAGGTTGAAGACTGTAAGTTAGTGAAGGAGATATTCCAATTGGGTGTCAATGTAGATCACACAACACAGCTCAAGTATATTACTTGGAGTAGAGGTTCTCCATCAAGTCTTCACTTCAAGAATTTGCAAGTTGTGCGTGTGGAAGGTTGTGGACATTTAGAGTACCTTTTTCCATTCTCCATAGCTAAGCACTTACCTCAACTTGAAGCAATTACAATAAAGAATGCTCAACGTATGAAGGAAATTGTTTTCGAAAGAGAGGAGCCATTAAATCATCCTGTCAAATTTGAGTTTAATCGACTAACCTCAATTGTGCTTTGGAACTTACAAGATTTGCAGGGATTTTGTGTTGGAAATCATAGTTTATTTTGTCCATCATTGAAAAAATTGGATGTCTTCAATTGCCAGAAATTGAAGTTGTTCAAGAAGCAAGATACAAGTAGCCAAGGAAGACTTTATGATGTACATCTCCATGTTTCAACTCAACAGCCTCTTTTCACCCTTGAAGAGGTATGGCTAATCTTTTAAAGGAAATAGTTAATTCTACTTTTTATGTGTTTGTTTGTAAAGATTATTTCCGGGGATACCTAGGCTTTTTCCCCTGTATTACTTATTAATATTTTTATTATTTTTCTAGGTTATTGAGTTGCAAAATCACTTATCAAAGTGTTATAATTAAGTTCTAACATTTTCATTTCAATTGATAATAGTATTATCCATTCAATATTTCTTGCAACATATATAGTTGATCTTAAATACAATTGATAGAAACTATGGGAAGACTTATCATAGAAGAAATTGATGTTTTAATTTATTTATTTTGGCAAGAGGATAATCACTTTATATAAAGGAGAAAGTAGCTTATTTTACTTTTGCGACTGATTTTTCTTTTGCAAGTAGGTTTTCTTCTTGATTAAGAAAGCCCCTTTTATAAACGTTCTCATAGGTTCCACTTGTAATTAGACTTGATGAATTAGATAAGCAATTTTATTTTGAATACTTCTTTCAGCGGAAGAAACTATTAATGGTATGGTTACTTATGTGGCACTCTTTGTCTTCTCTTACATTGCTCAAGACTAGAGATCTAATGAACTCTTAAGGGCCACCGTGTACTAATGTAAATACAAAGACAAAAACATAAGAAGATATATTTTTTTTCCTTTCTAATGATTAACTCTTTTCTTGAATATAGGTGATTGACAACTTAGAGCTCTTGTGTCTAAATAATGAGGATGCTAGTATGCTTTTTCAATCTCAAGTTCCAAGAGACCAATTTCACAAACTCAAATTTTTGCGTTTAGATGAATTAGAAGATGCTCAAGGTACTTCTCCATATTGGTTTCTCCAAAATATGTCTAGTCTTGAGTGGCTAGTCATTGGGGGAAGTCCTTTTAAAGTGATATTCCCACACCAAATGCCTCATGATAAGCATGGAGAAATTGAGATTAAAACAAGACTCAAGAAGCTGACACTATATAAACTGGATGAACTCCAGCATATATGTAAAGAAGGATGCCAATTGGATCCGGTTCTTGATGTTCTAGAATGCCTAGTTGTGATTAAATGTTCCAATTTGAAGCACTTGGTGCCTTCCTCTGTAACATTTAATCACCTGACATATTTAGAGGTGAAAAATTGTAGTGGATTGATTTATTTAATGACCTCATCAACGGCACAAAGTATGATAAAGTTAACAACATTGAAGATAAGAGAGTGTGATCTAATCGAAAGAATCTTGGAGGAAGATGGAAGGGAAAGCAACACTGAAATCGAGTTCAGCGTATTAGAAGTTTTAGAGCTTGAATCTTTGCCAAAACTCAGTTCATTTTGCTCTAGCAACTGCTTCTTGAAGCTTCCATTGTTAGAGAAACTTGTGATAAGGCAATGCCCGAGATTGAAGGCCTTCGCCACAAGTGGCACAAGCTCACCCTTACTCCGAGAGATTTTAACAGATGAAAAAGATGGGAAATGGCTTTGTTATGATGACTTGAATAGTGGAGTGAACAAGATCTTCCAACAAATGGTATGTTCTTTTCTAGATGAACTCCATTCAATTTTTTAATAGTCTTTAAGTTATGTTTACTAATGACCACACACATCTGGCAGGTGGCATTCCGTTCTATGGAGCGTCTAGAGCTATCTCAATATCCTGAATTAGGAGGAGATGTTTGGTACATCCATGTTAAGCACGGAATATTTGGTAATTTGAACAATTTAGTAATATACAAATGTGATTTTTTATCAAAAGTCCTTTTGCCTCTAAATTTGCTGAAAGAGCTATCCAAATTGGAAGAGCTTGAAGTGAGAGAGTGTGATTCTCTGGAAGCTCTGTTTGAATTGCCTAATTCGAATGAAGGAGGACTAATGGAAAAGGGGACCATTCATTTGAAAAGAGTGATGCTCTTTGGTCTCCATAAGCTCAAGCATATCTGGAAACGAAACTCTCGAGAAATTGTTGGTTTTGAAAATTTTGGCGAGATTCCTTTTGATCACAATCAAGGGATGCATACTTCACAAATTCAAGGTTTCAGGGAAACAACCAAAGAAGGTGATATCCATCAGCAACCACCAACGAATTTCGTTGCACCGGTACGAAATTTCACTTCTCTATTCAAATATTTTTTATACCCAATAACGACATGCATGAAAATAGCTTTACCCGTACCGAGAATTTATGAATGTAATGAAATGCGTGCCTAACTTAATTTCTTCAATAAAAATAACCTATGTCTACTTCAAGATTATAAAGAGTGGATCTTGTTAAGAATTTTAATAGATTATATATATTATAATTTATAACTAATAATTGCATGTGGGCATTGCCTTCATAGCCTGGTTTGGAACACATTACCTATTGCAGAGTTGGGGTCTCTGATATGCCTCCTTCTTCACATAGTCTTGATGGTGATTGAATAAATTTAAATGGTGAATATGCTATTAAATGGTATCAAAGCATACTTACAATCATATTTATATTTTAAAATTAAACCAGACTTATATATCAGCATGTTTATTTTAGCTTTAACATAATTCTTTAATTATTTTAATTGTTTAATAAAATTATTTTATACTTTATAATTAAAATAAATGCGCAAGGATGCTTATTTCAACAAACTTTTACTTTAAGAATGATTATAAGCATGCCTTATTAGTATTTAAGTGAATAATCCCTATTTACATTTGCTAAGTTAACATTTTTTTTTGTTAAAAGAAACTAACAATAGTTTTAGGGCCAAATGATTAAAAATACAATTTATAAATCCAATGAATTAAACTAAAACTTGATGTAAATATATATATATGCAAATAATTATCACCACAGGTTTTTTCATGGACAAATCTTATGAGAACATTAATTATGATTAAGGATTTTAAAGTTTTGAAATTTTAAAAGCACCACAATTCTCTGTAATATTATTTGCCTATAATTCTTGTTTGCATTTATTTTCTTATGTTAATTGCCCCACTTCTATCTTATCTCCAAGTATGGGTTCACCTCGGCTCACAGCTCAAGAATATAACTGCTTCGATTATTATCACAGCTCAAACAGAGTTGGAGTAGGGATCCTCAAAAAACCCATCGCTTTTGTAATTTGGAAGTCATGCATGTTGAAGATTGTGATGCTTTAGAGTACCTTTTCCCATTCTCTATAGCCACGGGTCTGCTTCGACTTGAACAAATTATCGTAAAGGATGCAGCGAAGATGAAGGAAATTGTTTCAAACACGGAAGAATCCTTATATTGTCCTCCCAAACTTGAAGAGCTTCATATTGAGTCTCGTGGTGTTGAGGAGATCGTTCCAGTAAAAGAAGGGTTAGAGGTACTCAAGTTTGATTTTCCTCAGCTAACAATCTTGAAGCTATTTAATTTGGCACGGCTCACCAATTTCTATCCAAAAAGATATACTCTAGAGTGCCCTTCATTAAAGCAATTAAATGTTCGTGGATGTGAAGAATTGCAAATATTTGCATTTGACCCATTGAATGCCAAACCGCTCAGGGAGGGTGACATTGATTTGAATTCAATTGCTTTGTTCTATATTGGAAAGGTATGCATCTTTTTATTTTTTTTATTTAATCTATTTTTATTTTCATTCTTTCTCGACGCAAGATGAACGATTGAGGAAAACTATAATTATTCATTAAATTTGTAAGAAAATAATCGTTTTACTTTAACTTATATATTAGTTTATTATATTATGAAGAAACAAATTCTATTTTGCCTTGTTGTCAGGTGCCTCGAAAGTTGGAAGAGTTGCCATTAAATGAAAAGGACACTATGATGATATTAAATGGTAACTATGAGAAAGATCTCTTTCAGAGCATCAAAATGCTTCGTTTGCAACAGTTTCAGGAAACTCCAATAAAGTTTCTGAATAATTTAATCCAAATATTTCCAGCTATGACCACACTTCAAGCGCGTTGCAGTTCTTTTGAAGCACTCTTTCCTTCAAAAGAAATTGGTCATTGTAATATAGAAAGTCCCACCCAAATTAAAACATTGCGGTTATTTCAAGTGCAGAAGCTTGAGCATATATGTAATGTTGATGATGACTCAGCATCACATCCCCTGGTTCAAAACCTTGAACATCTATTTATAGAGGAATGTCCTAGCTTAATAAGATTGGCACCACCATCTGCGTCTTTCAAAATTTTAACTTCCTTGAAAGTGAAGGATTGCAATAGGCTTATGTACTTCATGACAACTTGCACTGCTAGAAGTCTCATCCACCTCACAAGCTTAAGAGTTAGCAATTGTGGGATGCTAGAGGAGGCTGTGATGACGGATGAAGGAGAATCAGAAGAAGTGATCACGTTTAAAAGCTTGAAGTATTTGGACCTAAATTCTTTGTCAAGCTTCAAAAGCGTTTGCTCTGGAAAATACACTTTCATATTCCCATCTTTGATGAGATTAAGAGTGATAGGATGCCATAAAATGCAAAACTTCTCATCTGGAGTCATCATTGCCCCATTTTTGAAGTTAGTGGAAGTGGAAAATCAAAAGAAACGTTGGATAGGAGACCTTAACACCACCATTAAACAGCTGTTCATGGAAAAGGTATGCATGTCAAAAAAGTAAATTCCAAAATTTTTTTATGCCCTTCTGATCTTGAGTTTCATCTTTTGAAAAAACCACATTAGAGGTATCTTTAACTTTTCTCAATTTTTAATTTGGTACTTGTGTGCATTTTTCTCTTAATTGAATCATTTGACTTTACACTTTTCACACAATTAACCCTGCAACTTTGACATGTTAGCACTGTTTACCCATGTACATAGGTTAACAGTGTTCACAAATCAAATTAAATGATTAATTAAGAGGAAAAACACGTAGGTATCAAATTAAATATTCGAGGAAAGTATATGTACATCAAATATGGTTTTCCCTTTCATTTTTTGTCTCCTATACGACCGATAATTTTCTGGTTTGCTTTTGATCTCTATCTTCAAAACTTATAGGAAAATACCTCGACAAAACAATTCAGTAGGAGAAAATGTTTATGATATATTTATTGGTGCATCTGAAAATATTTCCAACAAAAAGAAGTATTTCTTTCGTATAGAGTTAACTGTCCATAATAGAGTCTGTTCAGTGATTAGTTAGGTTCAGTAGTTAGTTAAAGTTAGTTACATTATTGTTGTATTGTTATATTATTATTGTAACAAAACTGGACACGTGTCTGTATACTTGAGCACGTGAAGCCATGTATACATAGCAACATGCATATACTTGTTCAGTAATTACTGAACCTAACTAATTACTGAATAGACTCTATTAGTCCAAGTCTATCAATTCAGACATTCGATCATTTTAAATAGTTACACACACATATGTAATGATTGATTCTGACGAACTACTAAATGTGTATGAGCATTTAGTGTTATCGTATGATATTTGTCTGCCTCAATTAGGCAATTGAAGGAGCTGAAGGAGACTACAGAGAATCTTTAAATATTAATAAACAAAGTAGTCACATACATCAAAATAGTGCCAGCACAAGCAGAGCATTAAGCTTCGAAGAGCGTGTCCATGGAGCAAAATCAAAGGCAGATGAGACTGTTTATAATTCAGGTAAGCAAGAAATGCACAAACAGGTATATATATTGTGTTTTATACTATTCATTCGTTCATAAATAATTTTGGACTTTGGTTTCTTTCCTTACAGATTCTAGCTAGAGGGTTTATATATATATATAGATATATTTATTACTGCTCTCATATTAAACTTATTTTGTTATTGCTGCAACCTCATATCCTATTCTATATTATTTAGCTATTGACTTTCAAAAGATATGTGAAATCTCTGAGACAGCCATAGATCAAGATAATCAAGCACATTAAATGTTACAGATGTTAATGCAGGCATTGATCTTGTTATCCGATAATATGGTTTTTATTTATTTGGAAGGAAATAATTACTTAGTTTTTGGCTAAAATATATTGCCTCATTTTTTAAAATTTTGCTTATTTAGTTACTAGTATTCAAGAGAGGCGTGAAACTACTGAGCGAGATTTCGTTCAAGATGCTCAAAATACATTGAGGTTTATCACTGTTCAAGATGCAGGTATAGGTCATGTATAGGTCATGGTTTTGTTGTCTCCAAATTTACCATAATTATTCTAGTATGAATTATTCGTTATATTATTAAAAGAGTTATAGAAGTCTTTGGGTTATATTAATTAATGATTCTAACTTTTTTATTGTATTAATTGAAATCAACTAGGATTCTAACTTTTTTTATTGTATTAATTGAAATCAACTACGAGAATCATATGACTCAGATATTCATCTCAGTAAGAATTTGTTCGACCAGAGCACAACTTTTATGGATGCAGACAACAAAGAAAGTAATGCATTTTTTTGTTTTACTTGTTGAAGGGGGAAATTATTTCAATTTTGACAAAATCTTGTTTCATTCTGCTTTCTAATTTTTGTAAGAAATTATTTTTTATCAGTTGTTGGTACTCAAGAGATGTATGAAACCAAGAGTACATTCTCAGTTCATGGCGTTCAAAATCCATTGGGTCTTGTTCATGATACAGGTGTTGGTATTACATTAATCCTTTGATCATATTTATAGTTAAGAGAAAGAAGTCTTTATTTGGTTCTGTTTATAAGTCATCTCATTAATTTTCATGTGAATGTACAATTTTACCCTTCATTTATTATGTGATGATTTTATTCTCATATATTATAGCGGAAATTAAATAGTAATAAAGTTAGAAGATTGTTAAATTTTAAGGCAATGTTATTGAGGTTTAAGATTTTTTTGTCTGTATAAAACATATTGAAAAGAACATATAAATAGGATCAAAGAATGTTGTTATAGTCTCCAAGTTGCCATGAAGTACCAAATACTTGTACAATTTTTTCTCATAATCTCTTATTTACAGGTTCTAATACTTCATGTATTGTCTTCAATATATTCTACTTTATTTTGGCTCCCTTTACTTATTGATCTAGTGAAGTTTAATAACCCATTAATTAGTATAGTAATCTTGATCTCCCGTTTTTATTAGTTAACGAACTTTTCCAACACTCTTGTGTAAAATGAAATTTATTAATTAGGAAAATCAGATGATGAAGAAATAATTCTTGAAAACAACTAATGTCAAACTACAAACTCTGTAATAGCACGTAAGGCATTTCAGTCCTCTTTAGAATTCAAGAACACATCTTTTCCTTATGTTTTTTGCAAAACCTGAGTCATCCTACTTCCTGATTTTTTTTTCTTTTACTTTATTTAATCAGCTATTGATCCAGCTCCTTTACAAGCTTCAAAATCTGAATCTTCATCAGCCATACCAGCAACATATGTTTGCAATAGCTTTAAGGAGGTGGACATTTCCGCACAGCTGTTGCCATATTTGGAGGTTGGGGTGAAGAGGCATCCTCAAGTGCTTGATTGGCTCAACACAAAGCGACGAAGAGTGTTAGCTTCCTCATCGTTTTCCTTATTCGCCGAAGTGACTCGCATTTTAAGGACCACTCGAAGGCGCCATTTGACGGAAGACGATCAGAACTACATCAGAGAGTGTTGTAGCATCTTACAGGTGGCTGGTTTTGATGCTTCGTGGCTAAGTTACGTGTATAAATGCATTGAGAAATGTGATGATGATGGAGAAGAAGACATCAAGAGGAAGGTTGAGGAGACTAAGAGTCAAGCTTCAAGTCTCATAGCTCAGCTTGGGTCCTTCAAGAAGGAGCTAGCTTCTATGGAAGAGTCTTTAGTGTTGTTGATTGACAAAGCTAGCAGGATGGACGAATTCATTGAGTCGTGAAGTTTTTGTGCACTCCCTTAGAGCTACCTGCATGCTTTTACATCTTCTTTGCCAGCACTATATTTTTACTTTGTTATGATTTTTACGTCTTTAGTTTTGTGATCTGCCTACTGCAAGATATATTGGCAATGCTTATATTCTTCTTGTGATACCATTTTACTGTTCATTAGCTGCAGAGAATTTGGCTTGGTGCTTCATACAAATAGGGATTCATTCCCATTTATGAAGACAGAATAGCTTTGCTTTCAAATTACAGAGCATAGCAATAGCTTCAATGACAAACTACTGCAATTCAAAATGATAACCAAGTGAAATCTAAAGGATTTTTGACATCACTTGAAAGTATTATTTTTAATGTGAATTTTGTAATTCATGAGTCTTATACGCCTAATTAACTTCAATTTTTTTTTTAAAAAAAAAGAAGTTTAAGCTCCTTCCACTTATTGGTCACTTGATGGTTATTCCCTTGTGCTGTAATTGGAGTATTATACAAAATTATGTCATGTTATTAATAATTCATGAATAATGTTATTTGTTAAGAATTTAATATTTTACACAATCAAGGAACTTGCTCTGTCTCTAATCAAGAGTACTTGGATATTGTTGGTTTATAAGTTGAGGTAATTATGTTCTTCTCTCTCATAGAAACCAACAAGTTTAGCATTTAAGGATGGTGTATGGTGCATCATGTGTGAGTACACAATAAGCCCAAACCTTATTTTGTCCAAAAATGCTTAATATGGAATTCAAGAGGGTCTGGTGGTAAGCATTTTATGCGTTTATAATGGATCTCCCTCAACAGTGTAAGCTCCAATTGCTAGCTATCGTGGAACCAAGACAGTGTGAGGAGTTAAAGCGGCAAATACGGCAAAATGATGTGACTTTGATAACGTTAAAGAAAAAATGAAATGGCAGAAGAAAAATAAAGATGCTGAGGATCACTACCTTCTTTACCCCAAATTTCAAATGAACCGAACCCCTTTTAGTTGAAAACAAGGGGTTCTGTTTTAATTCATCAATAAAACTGAGCACCCACACACATGCAGCCAAAAATCGCATGCAAATCACTCATTAATCTATCTGATACTCACACTTCATCGTCTTAATATATAACCGAACAATCAAATGCTTCTATAACAAATATAAAAGCTACCACGAGCTGTTCTTAACCAAAACAGAGGACCCAACAAAAAATTTCACAAACCTTGACAATTGAGTACATGCAGGGTTCGATTTAGCTCAAGAAAGCTTTAATCTTAGGCATATGTTGATTTAGTCGGTGTTTTCTCACTCCAAAATCTAGTTCTAGTCACTCCACTTTAATCTGAGAATGGAGAGGTTTAGGAGGCTCATCTTACCCAGAACCCAATGGTTGTATGTGGACTCTCAGACTCCTTCTCCGGTGATGCTCCCTCAACTCCTTCACGGCGATCAGATGATCAAGAAATAATTCTTGGAAACAACTTGTCATGTCAAACTCCAGACTCTGCAATAGCACGTGAGTTATTTTCCTCCTTTTAGAATTCAAGAAAACAACTTAATTTTCTTTATGTTTTTGGAAAACCTGAGTCATCCTATTTCCTGATTTTTTTCTTTTACTTATTTAATTAATCAGCTATTGATCCAGCTCCTTTACAAGCTTCAAAATCTACATCTTCATTCGCAACACCAGCAACATATGTTTGCAGTAGCTTTTAGGAGGTGGACATTTCCCTATAGTCATTGCCATATGTTTGCAGTAATGAAGGAATGTGATCCTATAAAGACTTTGTTTGTTTAGTCTTTTGCTGATGCTTATGATGAGTTCTCATGTTTAATGAAATATCCTGTTTACATGCATCTCTTCAGATTAATTCTGTTGATACTGAGATTGAGTGTAATAAATGCTTCATCACCTTCATCAATAGCTATCACAGTACATCGCTTTTTGAATTGCACAGCCTGTTCCTAAGGTGAACAACGTTCTCCTACTACGTTAATCCCTTCTACTTAAATCTTTACCCACTCTGCAAGAAGACAGAAACAAGTTCATTGAATTTCTTTCATACCCTTCCAATATGCTGCCCATTCTAAACTCCTCAATCCGTAGATGTAGTTATCTTAGGCCTAAAATCCTTCTTTTTAATAAACACCACTTTGATAACTTAATTAGAATGGGTTCTCCTAAGAAATTTTAAACTTCTTAAACAACTTTTACATAAAGTTGATTTTCAAGAATTCCAACGAGACAGGTTTGATCTGGGACCCCTTTGATTAGTTTGTTTAAACTTTTAAATCCAAACTCAGTCCATTATGTAAAATCACACTCATGAATCTCATGAAATATAGGTTAGTCATCACTATCTGTCGTCCTTGTGAGGACGACAGATACACACATGTAGTCCTGTGAGGATTCCAACTTCCTCTTTATATAGGAATTTTGCAATCTTATAAGTACTTTACATACTTATAGACACACACACACACACACATCAAACCATACTTAGCCACGTAAGGCTAATCAAACCAAATTGATAATAAAGTTCTTTAAACTAATAATATTTCATTATTTCCTACTCAAATTCCAACCTTTAATCCTTTGTGTGCGTCCACCTCTTGCCCGAAAGCACCCTCATATGTCACACCTGCCTTACTCCACATAATTCTAAATGTGGTGGTTCAAACTTCTATTTAAAACTCTTTTCATCCTCTATAAAGTAAAAATAATAATGAGTGTAAGAGCTTTCTCCTCATCTTATCAAACTAGCGAAATTATCAACTGTTTCATCAAAAAACATCGTTTTCCAGTTTCATGAATCAAATTGAAAAATTCATAACTTACACTCCACTCATCTAAATTATGTGATCTAGGATTTATTTTAAAGCTCAAGATGTGTACAAAGGGCTCACCAATTTTCATGATCAACAAAGGCCGTTTAACTAGCTCTAAA
Organism: Vachellia pachyceras; assembly: GCA_025593235.1. NCBI lineage: Eukaryota > Viridiplantae > Streptophyta > Magnoliopsida > Fabales > Fabaceae > Vachellia > Vachellia pachyceras. The sequence goes on along the minus strand of JANTPZ010113633.1, from coordinate 13,429 downwards.
TTCACTCACCCAATGTCAGCTTCTCAAATTGAATGTTTTCAATATCAGACCTTGTTTCAAATTTCTTAAGGATAAATTATACTTTTAGTTCTTTATGTTTGCGTTAAGTTTCACTGTAGTCTTTTAAGCTTAAAAAGTGCACTTTCAGTCCCTTAAATTTAACGTCGTTAGTCTCTTTTAACGAGAAATTGCTTACTCATCAAACTTAATCGATAACATTGCAATAAAACGTCGAAAAAGATACTTACATTTTAATTTTAATTTAATAATATAATAAATTTTATATTTAAATTGTGTAAAATAAAAAATATTTAAAATAAAAAAGATTTGAAATAAAAAGATTTTAATTTCTGTTGAAGAACATATTATGTTGTTCGGCCAAGTGAATGCCATGTCACTTGAGTTTGATGAATTGCAATTTCCGTTAAGAGAGACTAACATCGTTAAATTTGAGGGACTGAAAGTGCAGTTCTTAAACTTAAAGAATTACAGTAAAATTTGACATAAACATAAAGGACTAAAAGTATACTTTAACCATTTTTAAAACTGCTAGAGCTTTTTAAAAAAAAATCATTTCCATGGATTCTTGTACACTCGCAATGATATATACACAGAGAAACATATTATGGCTTTTCCTTTACTCCCTATTTGAAACCAAACACTTCTCCATTTAAAACAGAGTTCTTTGTTTGACCGCCACTAATCTACAATTGTATTCAAACAAGCAAGCCAACATGATAAGCCCCAAAATATCCTTTGACCAATAAAAGCTTCCCTTTTGCATGAAGCATTTTCTTAACTTAAACCAGCTCCTAAACTTAGAAAATGAAACCGGACAGCAGCGTATTATCCCATGAAATCCCCCAATTCATGTTATTATTCCTCTTCTTCCATTCATACACAACCACAGCAACCAATATGTATACACGCGCACACAAGTATATACATATACCAACTCAAAATCACTGATTTTTTTTTAACATCCTTTCGCACAGTCAAACCTTAATACATGTGAATCAATACTCAGAATTTATTTTCTTCTTCGGACATAGAGAACCCAAACTCAAAATGGAAGCTCTGCTTTCAGTTTAACAAACCCATGGAAGAAATCAACATGCATGTCCTGGTGTCCATTATTTCAACTTAAAACAACCTCCAAACAACGTAGTACCCCTTTAGAACCACAAAGAAGGAATGATGGTTAATGTCTTTTACTATGTCTATCTTTAAGAAATCATAAAAATTGAAATTTAAACTATTTTTATTCAAAAAGATGTTAAAATGTTACTCATCTTACATAGAATCTAATTATTCAAAGAAATATGAAAAGAACACCCAAAATTTAGGCACAGCTGGGGGCAAAGCTAATAAGAGGTAGATGACACCCTGCTATATTATAGGCATTACATAGGCAAAAAATGTAAAGATAGGGGGTTTAATGTTAAAAATTAAAACTTTAATTAAGAAAATGAAATTTTGATTTTAAAATTTTATGGGGTTATAAATAAGTGACTTAATCTTTATGGGCGGTTTTATTTAATCTAACCTAAAACTTTCAAATTCAATTTTAAAATGTTGGGGTTATATGCAATTGATCCAAAATATATAAAAGGGATTTGTGTAGTATAAATTTTAATTTCAACAAACGCTTATATACATTTCTAAAATAGAAGGAATGTGTCTATAATTTAGGAAAAACAAGAAAGTAGTAGTTAGTTTATTTTACTCTTAACACCTTGTTGATGATCAAGATCCGGTTGCTCCAATTATGTCCACTCAAGCATTGATTAGGGATTAAAACTAATCCATTGTTGAAGACCGGAGACCTTGGTTTGTCAATGTCCAAGCTGCAGGGTGCGTATTCACTTGCCATACTCGTAGGTTTGTATAAATTACAGGGTTACAGGTTTAAAAATATTCCAAAAGTACGTTCACCATCAACAATATCCGAAGAAAAGTTTGTTCATGACATTGGACTTCAAAGATTTTATACAAGATGTACTTTTTTTATATAGATTTTGTACCACTAAGTTTTTATATAAATGTCTTCAAGGATGCATTATTAGAAAGTGTATTGATAACCATTGTTCTATTTTTCTTTTACTAGGTTTTTGTCCCACCAGGTTTTTCTTAGTTTGAGTTTTTTTTTCCATGAGACACATGTTTAGTTATGACCATCTAAGGGGGAATGTTATGAATATTACACGGATGTCCATATATTTTATAATATCTCATTATATCTTTTGTATCTCTCTGTTATCTCCTGTAATTATAGATATTGATTAACTTTGATATTGCACAGCTGTGTCCAGAAATATAAGGCAGCACTAATTGATTTTCAATATGGTGAATAAAAACTCTTTTCATTCTCTTACTCTCTAATTTTCTCTCTATTCTTCTCCTTAATTTCATGACATCATACATTATCGAGATTGAGTAGTATTTATAGCCACATCTTGATATTATCAGCGTAAATCAATTTTATGATTGATTAGATGAGATAATAAAGGGTTACAAAATATATTTGGAGATATGAATATTTACATGATATTCTTAACAGAAGAATAATGAAAAAACACAAAAAACGGGAAAGAAACAAGAGTACATATTCCTCTTCCCCAAACGCTGCGTTTGCGGGATTCAGGAAATGCGAATTCCCGCCGAAACTGATTGTAAGAATTCAAATTGTCGTCACTCTTGAAAAATTAGCAGATGAGTCGAATTCGAATCACAGTGGAGAAATGGATGTGAAAAATGCTGGGTCGTCTCTTGATTCGCTGATCTCTTCCTTCAACACTCGGATTACCGAACTTCAAGAGCTCGTAATTGGAAGAAACAGTGAGTGGTTCCGCTTCAAATTTCCTATTTTGCTGTGTTATTCGTTTTGTTTTCCTTGTCTTTGAATAATGCATACAATTTACACATTTGCTTCTCTTCCATTTTGCAGTGTATCCAGCGAATAACATCACCGATCTGTCGGCGGTGGATACTGCATTGAAAACTCTGGAGCTTCAAGTGCAGGCCATCAAGGACCGGTTACGCGAAGAGACAGAAGCTATTCCTAAAGCCAAGGCATCTCTACTTCTCCTTCTACATTAATGATGGGATATAAATAATTATGGTTTGAATTAGACTACGTGTAATTATTATCAGCTGATAATAATGTTTGTGTCATCAGGCATCGTATTTTCTTCGAGTTCACCTTTTTTAACATACGCTTTAGCCATTTGTGCCTGTTTTTGGGTCACTGAGCTGAAATTTACTTGATTTTTTATTGCTACTTTGAAGTGATGGCCCAAGTGCTCAGACAAGTAGCATACTGCTTCATTGGATCTCTCTATTGCTTTTACTTAACTTCCCTAAAAATGAGGAGAAACATTCGTCGATGTAAATCCTGGAATAAGTGAATCAACCTGGGTTCTATGAAAGCATGAGTGATTGGAAAAAAACTACAACAAAAATTTGAAGCATTTATTCCTTATTTGTTCTGATAGTGATACAAGGAAAATTAATTTACCTAAATATTCTTTCAATTGAAGTTCATATTATTGGAGATTGAATTATTCATCTAAAGAAGGCATTAACCAAAAGTGAATGGAGCCTTGGAGTATAAAAAATAAAGTAACTATAGTTCGTAAATTCACTTTTTAGTTTGACAGTTTTGCCTCTGACTGATAATCTTCTCTTATGATTTGGACAACAATAAAGCTAAAAAAGATTTTGTGTATTTTTCTTCTTTTTACTTCAATGTAGCAGAAGTTAGTAATTGAGTGACATTAATTAATTCCATGCTCTCAATTAATGACCATTGATTTTGGGTTTATCTGCTTGATTGTAGAAACTTATCAACGCATCACTGAAGCAGCAAAAGAAATTGCAGAACATGTCTCTTCATGCTCCCTCACTTGTGCTTGATAGGAAGATAATGTCTAATTCGGAAACAAATAGATGGTAGTTGCATCTTTTTCTTTCGTATCTTTTGGTTTGTTAAAGTCCATCTGCCTTGAGATTTCTAAATATTGTTGTTTCTCAGTTTATTTCCTGAATTTTCTGGACAAGAGCCTGGGATTGAGTCTCTTAAACTTGATGAGCAGCCTGCAGCATTACCTAAGGTAAATGAGATCTGCTAAATTTCAATTTATAAAATGGGTTAATGACATAAGAAACAGTTGGTGCGAGATTGAAATAATTGGGCTTGTTTGGCTGTCCAGTACCTCAATTTGCCCCTGGACTCTGGTGAAACTATTATCTTTCTTTCGTAGTTCAGTTCCTCTATATTCTCTGTATGCATCAATCAGATATGTCAATGGTACAACCATCACGTTGAGTAATATCAAATCAAATCCAATGAAAATAGGGAGTGGTTCAAATCAGGTCTACCTCTTGCAGTGTTTCAATGGTCCCTGTCCCCCTGTATTTCAAGACTCAAAATTCTCTCAGTCTACTTAAAATATGCCTTCTTCTTCATTCTCGTTAAATTGTCTTATGTTATACCTCTACTTTCTTGTTTTTAATGACTAATGGAGGCTAACCCGTGAGATAACCGTTTTTATCAGTTCCTTGTAAAAATTATTTGATGATAAGCGCCTAGCAATTAAATCCCTACAAGTTACATTCAAAAAGCCCATACTAATTTTATTCGTTGTTGATTACTTGGTTACAATAGGATTTTAAATTTGGTTGGTTACGGTCACCGTACTTATTTATCTCATCAAAGGAACAGAACAATCGTATGTATATGCAAGTGCTGCACAGATGAAACATGTGAAAGGAAATTATTGTCAACATGAAATGTTTGAAACGTAATCTTTTAACTACCACCTCATGTTTTAATGTTTGAAGCTTTCAAATAGAACGAATTTGGACTCGGTAGCAAAACCTCTTTGATGGCTTATGCATTTCTTTCCCACACTTCAACCCCCTCACGTCTTTCCAAATATTATTAGTTCAAAGTCGAAATATGTTCTTATTAATGCATCCCTTAATTGTTCTTCCCCATCTTATTACCATTTTGGAACTCTATTAACGTAATGTGATGAAGATGCTGTGTTTCCCTCTCCACTTGAAGTGAAATCTCATTGTTTTTTGGGTTCTTGTTCTATCACTTTCTCAGGAGAAAAAAGGACGTGGATCTCCACCATTGTGGCACGTCACTGGAAATGAACTAGATTCCTTGTCATCGTAAGTAACTAGGCATATCTCTCATTTGATAAGTTCCAATTTTCAATATATTGCTAGAATGAATTCAGCCAGAAGATGTAGTTTTGTACATGTTCCCTGTAAATGACTGCTGATTTATATCTTTCACCACGACCACAAAAATGAATAATTTGAAATAATAATGGACTGTAAATAAAATATAAGGAAAATGGCTGAGAAAAAAGTGTCTGACAGTAATTTTTATAATGAAGTCCCTTCATGTTTTCAATGCTCTTAGTTCATAAATAAATATTACTTTAAGCAATCCAAAAGAATTGCAGGCTGCCTTGTTCTAAGAAAGTAGTTAAGAAGGGTTTACTCGTAAATAGTAGGGTCGGGTAGATGATAGGCCACCGGTGTATGTTTGGGATCTCAGAAGGGTATGTAGATATCCTACCAGAGAGTTCCCTAAGGGGAACACTTTGTTGCTTGCATGGAGCCATTCAACTAGTCCTTGAATCCCATGGAATCAACTTTGAAAATCACAGAAATGTACAGGGGGATTCAACCCCTCATGAGGAATGAGGATACAAATTTTTTAGTTATAAAGCAAAGTCCTTGGTGAAACTGTAGTATGGTTTATTATATCTATTTTCATGATCATATATCTTGAAATAAAAAGGTTAAGGCATCTCGATTTTTTGCCTAAATATCTGATATTCCAGATACATGAGGGGCAGGCTTACTCTAGAAAAGGTGAATGCAGCAGTTAATGATATGGCATCTTATGCGGAAGCAAATGCTCAACTTATTGCTGCCCCCAGAAAAAAGGTTGAGTTTCATTTTAGTTTTTAAACTGTCTTTGTCAAAATTTTCCATTGTACTGACAAATTCTTTTTTAGGCTGATGAAGTTAGCAGAAAATATTTTGGAGAAAGCCTTGGTGAGTGCATTATTAATTTTCAATATCTCAACTTGACCTGAAGCAGTGGGCCAATTAAAACAACGCCACCTGAAACAATCAAGTGTGGTTTCTTGGTCCATGCTTTGATGTTCTGACCATTATATTCTCATTTGATTTATGCCAAATTTTCAATTATGCTGCAAAATGCAGGAATTAAGAGACATTGCAGCTATGGAAGGGATAAAAGGGAAACACTTTTTCCTCGAGGCTGACATAAAAGGTCCAAATTTGAAGCTTGATAACACTGGAAAAGCAATTCTGACGGTGAATATCTTGTCTCCATCCTGTGATTTTGTTGGAAATAAACTTTCTTTTTCATAGCTAGCTAAATTATTTGAAAAGGAATATCACGTGGATACTATGGGTATGGAACCTTCACTGTAAGTATAGTCAACAGAACCAGGAAAATGTGAAAAACTCAATATGGTGGTAATTCAATGATACAATGGAAGAAACAGATGAAAATGACAGTGGTAGCTGAATGATAAACTCTAGCATTTGAGAGGCCAGTCTCTCCCTACAAGATAATCCTCAAAGTTCGTTACCTTCTGCTCTCCCCATATAATGGTTTATTCATAAATGCACAGATTCCCTAATACCTCTCTTCTAACAAACTTGCTTACTTTTCCCGATTTGCACTTCGTACCCTGCTAGATCAGATTGGCCCAATCCTTCATTTTTCTTACACCAACGCCCATAAGTCTTAGTTGGAGACTTGGGTACATAAAACTCCTAATTTCTAGTTTCCATATATAATTTTTGAGATTAGAAACGAGTCTATTACAAGCGTCCAAGACTCTAACTAGAAGCTGACATGGATAAGGCTGGTTTTTTTATGGCTTATGCTTCGTGGGGTTTTTTTTTGGTATGCTAGTTAATTTTGACATCATATTAAGCACATAAGCTTAAATTGGTACTGCCAAATCTGATTTTTTTTTTTTTAAATGTCATTACCTTCCCATCCATGTACATATTTCATTCTTTTCCAGATAGATCTGCTTGGCATACCTGAATGGCTGAATGTGGATAACTGGAAGTACTAGGTTGAATGTGCTGTTATTTACAAAGAAACTTTAGCCATGTGCTCTTTGCCTTTACGCAGGTCCTTCGTCACCTTGGCCGCATAAGTGAGACTCGTGTTGGGCATCATCGGGTCATTATTCTCCAGAAGCCTCAGTAAAAAAGTCTTGCTACTCCCATTAAACTTGTGCATGGATTATGTTATCATCGTTATCATCTCCAATCCTTAATATAAAAGCTAATTAATTTTTACTAGGGGATTGATGATGTTAAATATATCACTTAAAAGTATTTATATTTATCATTTTTTAAAATTAATTTGTCAGATTTATAATTTAATATATAATCTAATTATATACATAAATTAATATTTTTAAATAATGCATTTAATTTTTTTAATTTTCTCAGCAAAAGTTAATTGATTGTTATAACAATGATTGGATGTAGTATTTATTTTAAAAGATCAAACGGTTGCTTATATATTAGATTCGTTCAAATGTGTAGATATTGTGAAACACGAAATTTATTGTGCAAGTATTTCTTTCTCCCAGGTTAAGCAATATTTTGTGAATTTTGATGATATCTAGTTACCTACTCGACGATTTGAACGGGGTAACAAATATTTAACAAAAGCAAAATGTTTTTTGGGTTAAATAATGCAAGATCAATTTATAGAAGAACATATCCATGAAAATGCGAGCAGTACGAAATCTCTTTCTTTTGCTCTTAATTCTTTTAATTTGATTAAATGTTTAAAATATCCTTTATTTGTTTTTTGTGAAAAGAGCATATGATTTTGTTTGGGTGCAAAAATATTTATAAACTTTTAGAAAGGGCTAAAAAATCATCTCTGTTGACTGAGGAAACATCGTTACTTTATATTGAGTGAGTCCGCAACAGTATTTTTTAAATGATTGTCTTAAAAGAAAAAATGCTCTCTTCTCACTTTCTTCCCCGTCTCCTTTCTCTCCCCCTCCAGCTTAATAAGATGTAATTCACTGTCTAGACCAGCACCACAGAAGAGGGAAATGGTCTGATCATTTAAAAAATATTACTGTGATGCCCTCTCAATATAAAGTAATTGACATTTCTTGGTTGATAGGGGTGGTATTTTTGTCCCATTTTTTTTTTAAGTTTATTGGCATTTTTGCACCCAAGCTATAGAAAAGAAGAGTTGCCCAAGCTATATCTCATTCATCAGTCAATGGAAAATATATACAAGTGAGGGGAGATCATTTTGGATATCACAGCTACCTAATCTCCACAATATCAGTGCATATAATCAGTAATTAGTGATAGCATAATCAGTGATGATGTACAACGAGATTACAGGGGATGCAATGAGTGATTGCATGCGAGATATGTGTACTTGAACAATGACTATGCGTGATTTGTGCTAACTGATTCCATTACTCTAGGTTGGAAATGCCCAACTTGGCAAGTAATGTATGCAAGTGATCTTGTCCTAAGGGCTTCATGAACATGTCGGCCAGCTAGTGTTGGGAAGAAATCTTTCGAGGCATGATTGCATTTGATTATATGCGTTCACGAATGGCAATCCATTTTGACATGCTTAGTACGTTCATGGAACACAGGGTTAGCGGCAATGCGTAAGGCTGCTTGGTTGTCTTAATAGAGTCATGTTGGTTCCACGCAAGGAGAGCCTAGCTTGTGTAGAAGCCATCGAAGCCAAATTACTTCTCTTACAGTCTTTGCCATTGCTCGATACTCAACCTCAGCCAACAATTGCAAGACAACATTTTGCATTTTTGGTTCTATAAGAAATAGGAGAACCTCCAAGAGACACGAAGTAACTAGTGCAGGAATGTCGGGTAATGGAACAACCACCCCAATCTGCATCATAAAAAGTTGTAAGCCTAAGCCCACCTGTGCTGGAAGGAAAATGCCTGTCCGAGGTTGCACTTCAAGTAGCGTAGTATGCGTTCAGCTGCATCCATGTGCATCGGAGTTGGTTCAAAGGTGAAATGACTCAGTGTGTTGACAGTATACTTAATGTCTGGACGTGTGATCGTCAAATACTGTAACCTCCCAATGAGCTGATGAAAATGTGTAGAGTCCATTGGCAAATCTACCTCACCATTGTTGGGCCGAAGCTTGCATTTATGTTTTATGAGGAAAGCACTAGGCCGACATCCTGACATCAGTCCCGCGTGCTACTTCGATTCCCATAAAGTATTTTAAAGGACCCATGTCTTGATACTAAAATGTTGATGCAAGTAAGATTTGACTTGCAGCATATGGTTATCGTCGTTACTTACCATAAGTATGTCATCCACATATATCAGTATCATGGTGAAAATCTCCCCCTTTCGATAGTGAACAGTGAGTTATCAGCATGAGACACTTGGAACCCAAATTGGGTGAGCGCAGACGGGAACTTACAGTACCAATTGCGTGATGCTTGTTTCAATCCATATAGGGACTTTCGTAGGCAATAGACCATGTGATTTTTTTGACTTCAAAAACCTTAAGGGACCTTCATGTATACTTCTTCTTCTAGATCACTGTGAAGGAATGCGTTGTGTACATTAAGTTGGTGGACCTTCAGACGCCGTTTTGCAGCTAGAGCGAGCAAGCAGCGAAGGGTGATGAGCTTGGCGGCAGGGGTAAAAGTCTTGTGAAAATCTTCCCCTACCTGTTGTGTGAATATTTTGGAGACAAGGCGTGCTTTGTGTTTATCTATGTCCCTATTTGGTTTGAATTTTGTTTTGAACATTTGTTAGGAGGCAAAGGTTCAATGGTCCATATCCCATTGCGTTCCAAAGCCTCTATTTCATTTTTCATAATTGCTTGCCAATGGGCATGTTGGTTGGCCTCAGAGAAAGTTGTGGGATCATGGTAGTGTCAATGACAGCAAGAAATGCTCGATGAGTGGTTGAAAACTTGTCAAAAGAGATAAAATTACATAACGGATGATGTGTAGAGCCATTGTGGGAGAGGTAGGTATAATGAGTAGTTAATGAATCTTGCATCTCTGTGACAAAGTCTACGAGGTGTCTGGGTAGGTAGACTAATGTTTGGGCTGTGTAACAGTGTTGGCTTCATGACTAGTGTGCCTAGAGGTCACTGATAAAGTAGGAGAGTGAGCTTCACTTGAACTACATTGTTAATCCAGCTGGGTACGTGAGTATTGACCAGCCTAGGGTTCTTTATTCTCATGTTCATGCAAAAGGTGTGTGGTCATAGCAGCTGACCCTTCTATTGAGGGTTCTAATGCTTCATAAGTGGGGTCATCATCTTTGAGGAAGGCAGGGACTTGTATAGGATGATCAGTTGAGGATCGTGTATCCTTGGTGACATGCTTGAATGGGAAATTGGTTTCAATGAAAGTGACGTATTTGGAGACAAACATTTGCCTGAGTTGTAGATCATAGAGCGTGTATCCCTTATGCCTTTGTGGATAGCCAAGGAAGACACAAGGTTTACCTCGTTCATCAAACTTATCGTGGGGTTTAGGATTATGCATATACGTTAGACACCCAAAAATGCGGAGATGGTCATAATTGGTTCGTGGCCCATCAGGAGTTCATAAGGTGATTTGTGCAAAACTGCTCATGAGGGAAGATGGTTGATAAGATGTACTGCTGCTAGGACACATTCTCCCCAGAAATGAATAGGTAGCCTAGCTTGAAAACGTAAGGCACGAGCTGTCCCAAGGATGTATCTGTGACTGCATTCTACAACACCATTTTTTTGAGGTGTATGTGGGCAAGTGGTTTGTAAAACGATTCCCTTTGCTGCATGGAGGTCTAAAAGAGAGCATGATTGCAACTCCCCCCATTATCTATCTGAATCCTCTTAATTCATCCAACAAATTGAGTTCCCACCATGGAAATAAAGGCTGATAAGAAATTGGCTACATTATATTTATTCCTTATTAGATAAACCTATACCTCGGGACTGAAATCATTAATGATGGTTAAAAAATAATGTACACCAGTAAGTGATGGAGTTCTATAAGCACCCCAAATGTCCAATGAATCATGTCAAAATAGTGTAAAGACTTAATAGAACTATTAAGAAAAACGAGATGTGTTTGCTTAGCTCTAATGCAAGAATCACAAAAATCCAATTTGGTTGCAAAAGAATCAGAGGAAAAATGAATTTTCTTCATCTTTTCAATTGATGGGTGTCCGAGTTGATGATGCCAGAGCTAGGGATCCTTAATGCCCTTCACAAAGAGAGCTGGACGACTTGCATCTACAGACCCGAACACATACAGTCATCACGTGCCTCAGCCATGCCAATTGTCTTCTTCAAGGTGTAATCTTGTATGAGACAGAGGTTGCCAACAAGAATCACACATCAATGAAAATTTAGATGTAGAGAACTTTAAGTGTAGATCATCTGTTAAAACCGCTAGTCCTATTCCCTTGACGTGAACACTTTAGCCCGTAGGCACTTTCATTGATGATAAAAGTGCCACTAGTAATTGGTCAACTACCTGGATGATAGTCGATAGCATCTTGGGGTTGCAACTTGCAAGTGATGTGATCCATGGCACTTGTATCAAGAACCCACGTATCATGAAATTGAGAGTACTTGCCTTGTTTGCTTGAGGCTCTTGAGTGATGGAATTGTTGGTGTCCTTGTCAATGCACTGCATGGGACGTTCAAATTGGGAATAAGTGAGGCCTGGTACTGGGCTACTAGAGGTGGAGACATGAGCTGCTCTAGGTGTGTTACGCTTGTCACTCCACGATCCTGGTTTTTCTAAACGGCCTCGGGTGCGTCTCTTCCAATCAGGAGGATAACCAACAATTTCATAGCACTTATCTTCGGTGTGGCCAAGTCGTTTGCAATGAGTGTATCGTGGTTTCTCCTTCCGGCCAGCCTTGTCGAGTTGTTCCTTACCCCCAGTCTGCACCTGAAACGCTGCGGTTCAATGGGCATATGATTCATAGCTGAGACAAGGCGCTGTTGTTCATTTTCTGTAACAAGATGATATGCTTGTCCTAATCGCGGACCAGGTTGCATGCTCAGTATCTGGGTCTTAATGGTATTGAAGCTTTCATATAGTCCCATAAGAAAGTCATACAACTGTTCTTGCTCCTTCATAACAGTCAGTTGCTTGGCAATATCACATGTGTACGCACCACAATCACACTTTGACCAGGGAGTTATGGTTTGAATTTCATCCCATAAGCCTTTTCAGTTTGGTGTAGTAAGTTGGCACGTTAAGCTTTTCTTTACGCAACGTGGCAATGTCTCGTTGCAGTTCGTAGGCTCGTGGAGCACTCCCTCTGCCAAACCATTCGACAAGATCAATCCACACTTCGCATGCTATTTTCACATAGCGGATGATTAAGCTTTAATTATGTTAGTTTTCTTCATGAGCAAGTGATACTGCCAAAGTTTGTTATTTCATTTCAGGAATTCCGTGTAAAAGGGCAAAGATAGCAACTCTGGGTATGTTCGCCGCGGTGTAAACAAATTTCGCCGCGGCCAAAGTTCAAGCAGACAGAATGCAAACTCTCGGGAGAGTTTCGCCGTGGCTAAATCCATAGTTGGCCGCGGCGAAAATCGCGTATCAGCACCTGATTTTTACTCCAGATGGAAATAACCCGATCCAATCTCCAAAGACCCAACCCAGAACGGTTTTAATACCCCATTTAGGGTAAATGTCGAGGAGGAGGGAGAGAAAAGGAAGGAAGGGAGGCAGAGAAGAGGCACCACTCACACACATCCATTTTCTCTCATCTACACACTCTCCAAACCCTACCATCATCCATTTCTTCCACCATCCATCCATCTAAAATGCTTCGTCCATCCATTTGGAGTATGATTCTTACTTCCATGAGGGGCTGAGCATCTCCAACCTCTTAAAGATGGAGTAAGCCGGAGTTCGAAGTGCCGAGAGGGGAGTATTTGCTTTCAATCTGTATTTACATTATAGATTACTTAGGATCTGAGTTGGACTGTGTGATTTGTATGTAAATACTTGGTCTCGGTTGAGCTAAACTTGGATTATTGTGTATTGAGTTGTTTTGTGATTGACAAAGCTAAATGGAGTTCATTCGGTTTATTCAATGAAGACTTGTTGATTTCTTCTATCATCCTAGTTGTGCTTGGTTTTAGAGTCAACATGCATGGAGTTGATTTTGTCACATTGCGATTTCCGTACACACACTAAGTGCCCTTCAAGGATTTCATGGGGTGGAGTTCATTCCATGTTATTCGTGACCTAACAAGTCGTGGTGGGGATATAGAAGGAGGTCACTGTGTGCATCTCTGGACCCATTCGAATTGTTAGGGTTTATGATTTCGAAACCTTAGTGCGAAAGCA
>JANTPZ010113604.1:0-11339 GCA_025593235.1 Vachellia pachyceras | reverse complement strand
TTTAACTTAAATATTGGACGACAACTTGTAAATCACTACATGATGAACGATAATTTGCATTTCAAAAGTCATCCTGCAAATTTTTTTGAGTTAATAAACTCCAAAATTATAACCTACCCTATGTGTTTTTTTAATAGTAACTAAAATTCAGAGAACTATTCGTAATTAATTTCTTATCTATGACTTCTCTAACTTACTTGTACTACTTCCACTTGAATTTAGTTTTAAATTTTCAAAATAATATATCAATCCACTTGAATTCTTATTTATAACCATTTTTGAAAACTAATTTACTTAACATATAAACTCGTATATAATTTAAGTTTACACATTTATATTTTATCCTTGATTTATTTCACTTTCTTGTAGATGAACTACTTACAAAAAAAAAATACTTTGCCAATGAAATTCATGTTAGATAACTTTCTGGCCATGATTAAATTTACAAAATGAAAAATATTACCTATTCGATCTTTAATATAAATGTATTTTAATTGAAAAAGTGTAACTATCTAGTGGATATATAAAATACTAGAGAATGGATTCTGTATCATTTTTTCCCCAAAGGTTCTGTATCAAACTCTGCGGGAAAAAAATGGCTGCTAATAAAACTTTTTTACTTCTACTAGTTTAGTTAGATTAATCGGTACTCAACTGTTACTTTAAAAGATTGAAGTGTAAGATTTAATAAAATACTTCTGATAAATTTTTATAGAAAAAAGTTTCAAAGCATTTATAATTTCTGTAAGAATAAATACAATACAATTAATAATTTGTGAGAAAATTCTTATAAGATATTTAAAAAAAGAATGTAATTATAAAAAATCTCAATAATAAATAAACAGAATGAATCTATTATCGTTTTTCATTTGACCAAAAAATCTATCATCATTTTTTATATTAAAATTTATTATTACATATTTCATATTGCTCACTTGTTACATAACTACAATCATTCCTTAATATTTTATAATAATTTTTTCGTTTAAAAGTTAAAATATTTAAGATTCAAAAACCATTTAAACAAAGTGATGATACACATAAAAGCCCAAAAGGGCCTTTTGGGATTGAGAGGAAATTTTTTGGTGGCAAAAATAGGAAATTCTCCAACTGTATAAAATTACCTTCATGGATATTTGTAATTAGGAAAAATAATTGTTTCCGGTGAAAAATGTATATGCAGCCAAAGATGAAAATCTTCATTTATGGCACGTTCAATTCCATTACATTTTTGTGCATTTTATCAATTATATTATTTGGTTAGTATAGTAGTGTAATTGAATATAAATATGATTGCAAAAGATTACAACAAATTAGGTAATTCCTATTATATAGCTTTGACTATGTTATAAATTAACATTTAAACATTTATTTCCTTAATTTTTAGTCTTAAGAAATTTATTTCACATTTTTTTATTTTTATAGATAAAATGTTAATTTCATTTGAACTACCGAGATTGTATGTGGGATATGATATTCTTCTTCTTCTTCTTCTTCGTTGCTACTGGGCTTTATCTAGACAAACTACACTATATAATAACTAACCCTAAAATCTAATAAAATATAATAATAATAATATCTTATTTATACTCTCAATCTAAAAGGCTTCTTGCAATGGATGCCGTGGTAGTGAAAAATTAAAGGGATGATAACATTCAACTTAATAAACAAGAGTATAAATAAGTCTTTATCTAGACAAATAAGCCTTTATAAATATAAACCATAAAGGCAATGGCTAAACAAAGAATCTAATTTAATATAATCATAAGATCTAAGATTTATTTTCAAGGAACATACTGATATAAGAATGTAAAATCTGGAGTACATCAAAATGGAACTCAACAGTACATATACAAGTTACGTACCTGATGAGCATGAGAGAATAGGAACAGATGTTGAATGAGCAGGTAGACGGGTTCGAATGAAAGGAAGTCAAGAACGGCGGGAAACTTAGAGGACATGGAGATTGCCATCGCCTTTTAGTATATGAGGACGATGATCAGTCTTTGCGTTTTCGGAGTCTTGGATGTGAATGTAAACACACAGCAGGAAAGAGCATTTAAATACACCTGAAGGGTTTTGGGTATGCGCAGCGTGGGAGGGAGGGATGAGGCTTTTGAGTTTTGCCGCCCTCAAGTCAAAAGCTAATGCACAAAATTGCTTGCTTCTTCTTTTATTTCTTAATCTTTTTATCTTTCTTTATCATTTCGTCTGCTAAGATTTTCTCTGTGCGTTACTTCGTCCAAATAGAAAGATAAAGAACAACAAAGAAAAATAAAACAAAACTCAATCCCAAAAAAATATTGTTATCTACAATTATTATAATGAATCATTAAGTTAATACACTACTTGATTGATTTATTATTAAATTCATAATCTTCTAAACTTGTACTAATAACTCTCTGTATATACTCAAAATATATATTAAATTTACTAACAATTGGAGAGTTATCACTACATATACATATATATATATATTCAACAAGAAAAACATATTTTTATTTCATCTTTTTATAACAAGTTCTATGACCATACTTGCATAAAAAAACGTGTATATATACATATGTACTACAGTTTTTTTTTCTAGGAACGTATTTACATAAATTTTATTACATCCGTTATAAAAAGTTCTATAAACACCCGTTAAAAAAGAATTGGTGATTGCCCCACACAATTTAATTATTATCTAACTTTTTTTTATCTTAAATGATATCTTGATGATTAATTGGATATACAATTCATTACTTATTTGTTAAAGCACTAGTTTCTAGTTAACTTCCAATGACATTGAAAGGTAAATTCTATCAATCTCTTTTGATCCTAATGTCTAGGTAGAGCCTCTGGACACACATACACGTGTGAATGAAATCACTGAAAGCATAAGCACCCGCAATGTCTTCCATGAAATTGATTTGATGCAAAAGAAAAAAAACATTTGTTCACTTGGGATACTAATAGTGTGCATGTTTGGGAAGAACTTCTTCCTAACGGTGCAGCAAGCCAAGACAAAACCATCTCAAAATCTGTAAAAACCATGTCAAGATGTTGATAACAATAAAGATAATAATAATCAAACATTTTACAAATATGATTATAAGATATAAATAGCAGACTCTGCGTAGTGAGGGAGAGCAAAGCCTTGAGGTTGAAGAAGAAGCCTACCAGCACCTATTCATCACATCGGCAGTGGAATCTGAACTCACAATCATATACTCCTTCAATCAATGCCTTAACCAACACTTCTTAGTGTATGTAGATGTTGAATATCGTGACATTGCCAGAAGGGAGACCGGTGTGAGCAAATAGTGAGGCATTGAATATCGTGAAGGATGACAATCCAGCTGCTTTTGTTCTGTGTGTTAAATGGAGGAGAGCCAGTTGATGGGATTTAATTTGTTTAGGTTGAAACGTTAGATCTTCAAATTCTATTTTGGTTCATAAATTTATAATTTAACCTTTTTTTTAACAATATAATCATCTTTATTGCACATACGCTCTTCGATCTCTACTATAAAACACCCCTAATCACTTCAATAGAATTAAGGAGATGAGTTTAAATCGTTCAATTCATGTTAAAATCAAATTTATCCTATTTAAACCTATGAACTACATCTTGAAAACAACTTGTAAAATATGTAATTAGTACTCCACTTTGTGACTTCTAATGAGAGCCATTCATTGCTTCTTAAAGGTGACTTGTTATAGGGACTTATTAAATGGGTTTTTATCAATAATGTAAGTTGTTGAATGTCCAATACGAATTATTAAATTTGATATTTAAGGAAATTAAAGCATATTTATTAAAGTGGGTAGCACTAAACACTGGCACAATGGCATTTGATGCATCATCGTCATGGTAGATTGCCTTAGTGATTGAGCCTTACTTCCATATGTACCTTATAGGTCCACGTATTCGTTCAAGGAGAGATTCGTGTTCGATATACTATTAGATATTAAATGTGGTCACTTCTTTTAACAGTGATTCAAATATTGATTCATCATATTATAAAGATTAATCTATTCAGTTAAACTTAATCCCCATTGGTCAAACATTTATGCAGTAGGAAGTTTAAAGTTGTTTATCCTCTCCCTTTTAATCTTTAGTTGTTGAAAGGCCGTAATGGCGTCATGCATTCTATATAGTTGATCCCACCTAATGGAATAATATTTGTTGTATTGTCAACATCTACGAAGAAGGCGATTGCATTCCTCCTCATATAGAAATAGAAGGCAATTACAACACAGAAAAGAACTTTTCTTTGCCCAATGTAATTTTCGGCTTTTCAACAAATAAAATTTTCATTTATTGATATCATTTTAATATTCCAAATATTCATTACAAGAATTTAGTACAATCAACAGAAGTGAAAGGGATTGAATTGAAATTTTTTCCATAAATACATACATATATAGTTTCTCAAATCAAAGTACGTATTCACATATCCATGAATTGGAAATATCGGGTCCATACTTGCGAATTCTGTTCCTTAATCTGGGTGGCATCGCATTCCTTCGCCTCCTTCTCCATTCCCATGGCTCCTCAGGGTTGGAAAACGCCCACAATCCAACTTTTTTTGTTTTAGCTTGGATTTCCCACTACAACACGAAGCTACAAGTTTTAAAACATGCTAACAAAACTAAAAAACATATAAAAAGATACAAGCTTCGCCTTACTTACATTCCGTAATTCTTCTCTCTTATCGTATTGAGAATAGTACCAAGCACAACCCTTCTTTAGGAGCAATTCCTTATTAATAAATAAATAAGTCAAAGAGTGAAGTTAATTTAGTGAGCTTGTATTAATAAACATAACCAAGCCCTACATTGTGAGTGTGAAAATACCTGAACGAAGATGCCATCACAATGGATATCACCAACCAAACGTCCGTAACGGTCTACATCATATATATAGACCTTTAATGATTTTCCTTGAACGATTTTAATCAATTCATCCGTTGCCTCTTTACCATATGGCATTTGGCCTTCCGGTGCATCGATGCCCCTAATTTCAATTCACGATACACCTCAGTCTCCAACCAATTAACTATAGGATAGAAACAATAATATTTGAATAATTGATCAAGCAAAATAATGCTCAAACCACCCCTCTATTTTGATTTTATTATAGAGCCTTCCCCTTCGGTGCTTATAGAAAAATGGACATTTAGGAGACATCCATATATATGAGTTTTCAAAACAGAAAAGAGATTTCTGTAATCAAAACAAAACAGAGGGGGTGAGCAATGTAATTTACTCTAACTTATATTTCATTATTACCTTAGACGAATCCGATACTTGTGCCCAAAAAATTTCTCGTTTTGAAACTTAATCACACTGCAAAATACAACCGAAGGAAGTAACTTTATCAAAGTTCATTCTGATGATGACCAGAGAATCGCAAACACATCCATTTTGATAGTTGATGAAGAGGTTGTGATGACACGTACCAATGTTCGGAATTGATTGCATGATCAAGTGCATTAGCCTCTGCATAATTCCTTAAGCCTTGAGCTTGTTTTCTTCTGAGCCTTGCTTCAACAACATGAGATGCTCTAACATAAACTGTTAAGCCATCGCCATCCGCCACTTCTCTTGCATCAACCTGGAGTCAAACAAATTATATGACATGAGTATCCATCATAACATAATGACTATGATTACATTTAGAGTGCATTCGGCAATCTAAACCATAAATAAGATCACGGTGCTTAATGTAACTGAAAAATATCATTAGGAGGGAGTTGATGCATCATGAATATGATTAATGTATTGAATGCTAGTTTGCCGTATAACTAAATAAAAATAGAAATATTAAAATAAAATATTGTGATTATTTAATAAAAGAAATGCTGTTCTTACCGGTAGGGTATGGAGTTCAAGTTTGACTCCTTCAGGCAAGGATTCAAAGGTTTTATCATTTGCATACATGGTGCGTGGCAGAGGAAGATCATAGAAACACAATAATTCCTGTTAGATTAAACACAACAGAACTTTAGTTTATATGGGCATGTTTGATGTTATGTTTTTGAGAACAATTTCATTTTAAAATAATAAATAAAACTGAAAAACTAGTTTAAAAATATGTTTGTGGTTACATGTTCTGAACAATAAAAAGAAAAGTTGTTCCGAGAAAACAAGCACATCTTTTTTTATGTTTTGTTACTTTTTTTTCCGTGGGATTTGAGAAGAGGCAAATGACATTGTATCTTCATTAAAGAAATCAAACCTCGACTTCATCCTTTGGATGTTCTTTAAGGGCCTTCACAATGAGCTCAGATATTTCTTTGGTAGTCTGAGGAACTTTTTCTGAATTTTTCCATGCATCCATGAATTTTCTAAACCTGAATGATTTGATTTGTTTTTTTCACAAAAAAGAGTTAGAATGAGTAGTTTCAAATCCTTGAAAAATTAAATGCAAATATTGAAATAGTGTGCAAGTTGCTTACCAAATAATCTGTGTCGCATTTGATGATGAAACTAGCTTGCGTAATCTTTCAGAAATCTTAACAAAAAGGAAATGAAACCAATCACTTTTAAGAATCAACAATGAATTTCTAAAAGGCCGGCAAAAAATAATAAATCTTCAAAAGGGTTGAAAAGATCTATATTGGTATGTGCATGTGTGAGATAAATTAAAGGAATTATAACATCCCGCTTGTTAATAAACAAGAGGGACAAACCCAGTTTGAGCAGTCGACGGAGGTAGAAAAAGGATATGAACTACCAAGATTGTACGTGGGATATGATATTCTTCTTCATTGCTACTGGGCTTTATCTAGACAAACTATACTATATAATAACTAACCCTGAAATCTAATAAAATATAATAAAGATCTATATTGATATGTGCATGTGAGAGAAATTAAAGGAATTATAACATTCAACTTAATAAATAAGAGTACAAATAAGTCTTCATCTGGTCAAATCACAAGCGATCTAATCACTAAGAGCGTGTGTGTATGTGTAAGGGAAATTGAAGGAATAATAATATTCAATTGAACAAATGAGAGTATAAATAAGCTTTTATAGATATAAACCATAAGGTAATGGCTAACCGAAGAATCTAATTTAATATAACCATAAGATCTAAGATTTATTATCAAGGAACATACTGATGTAAGAATGTAAAATATGGAGTACATCAAGATGGGTCTCAACAGTACATATACAAGTTACGTACTTGATGAGCATGAGAGAATAGGAACAGATGTTGAACTAGCAGGTAGATCGGTTCGGATGAAAGGAAGTCAAGAACGACGGGAGACTGAGAGGACATGGAGGTTGCCATCGCCTTTTAGTATATGAGGACGACGATCAGTCTTTGCGTTTTCAGAGTCTTGGATGTGAATGTAAACACACAGCAGTAAAGAGCATTTAAATACACCTCAAGTCAAAAGCTAATGCACAAAATTGCTTGCTCCTTCTTTTCTTTCTTAATCTTTTTATCTTTCTTTATCTTTTAGTTTGTTAAGATTTTCTCTGAGTCACTTTGTCAAAATAGAAAGATAACGAACAACAAAGAAAAATAAAACAGAACTTAATACCAAAAAATTATTATTATCTACAACAAATAGAATATGAAATTGAGAAAAAAAAAACCGTCTTTCTTGACTCCGAAAAGTTCGAAAATTGCTGCATATGAAATTTCAACGTCTACCAAAAATAAATAACCTCTTAATCTTGGTTAGTTAGCTAAGGTTCTTTTTTAATTCAAAGGCTTCTTATTCTTGAAAATAAAGTAAAATACGTCTTGTTTGTTTTCATTTTTAAAAAATAAGAAAATTGTTTGGGATATGTTTTTTAATAAGTTGGTTTTTTTAAAAAAACTTATTTTTAATGTTTTAATGTTTTATTGTTTTTTTTTTTGCATTTCTTAATTTCTGTTTAGGAAAATGGAGAGATACATTATCATCCATTAAATGGTTTTTTCCCATTTGACAACATCAGTTATCATTACAATTTCTGTAATCGTTTTTTAAAAAAATTAAAAAAATATCAAAACAGATCTTTTTCATTTTTCTCGAAAAAAAGTTTTGAAAACAATAAAGCAAGAAATAGAAGCATTTTTTTAATGTTTCATCAACCAATTAGAATTTAAATAATATGAATTATTATGCCTTCATAAGATAGAGTTTATATGTATTATTATTGAATATCCAATAATGTGGAAGGGCGGCATGTGTTTGAAGTTGAGGAATGACCTATCCTAAAACTGCAACACCATTTTAAACCTAATTGATTTATAATTCTTATGAAATAATTCAAATTTTATTTTTTTAAGAAAAAATAAAGATCTTCATTTGTTTTTTTTAAGCTGGGATGTGCAAATCGCATTTTTCTAAAATTTTAACGTAATTTTTTATTCTTAATTAAGTTTATGTTTTTCTCACATCTTTATTCAATTCATTCTCTCTTCTTACTTTTTTTATGTTTCCCTCTTACACTCATGTTGATCATAAATAAGGTTATAATTGGAAAAAAAAAATACATCCGTTAAACGTTTCTCTCTCCGATCCTTTTCTTAAGAAAAACTAATTAAATCACGTAAAATGAAATAACAGTTAAAATTATTTAAAACTAATGAATATGTAAGAAATATAATCCCCAACATTACAATATTTTATGAAGATGATGAGAAAGATAGAGAGAATGGATATGAAATAATGGATAAATAAAAGAGTGTGCCATTAATTAGGGGTAAAGATTAAAAATAATAAATTTGTAAACAATACAAAATTGTTACTTATATATATATATATGCTAATGTCCATGAATATTGCTTATAAGTGACTCCTATCATGCATTAATTGCTTGTCTAGATTAGCAGTATGAGTTATTTTTACAATTTGATTTACGATTTATGAGATAAGTATGTTAGATGAATTTTATCTCAACTTGTATTAACTCATTACAATGTATCTAACCCCTAGGTCCTAACTCTTCATATCTCTTTAACTAAATGAGCATCTATGAATTCTTTTGCTTGAGAAAATCAATCAAGAGTCAAAAAACATGAAATTTTCCCGTTGAAAAATCTTTCCATGCCCAATATTTTTGTACATGTAGGATCAATTTATTTATTTTATTAAGATCCGGTAGGATGAATTTTCAGAATATGGAATCATCTTTTGCTTGAATTTCATTTTTTGAGTAAGAATTTAAAAGGTTTTTGAAATGTTCGCTAATTATTTAATAACTATTTGAATATTAACGGTCCTGATTTATTAATAGAAAAATTTTATGCCGTATTTAAAATAATTTAAGCATATCAAAATATTAGGCCCTTCTGCTAACTACCTCCATGCTTATTGAATACCTATAATAATTGCCATTACCAATATAATTTCTTAAAAAAAATTAAAAGCATTCAAATCCTTTTTAATGCAATTTATGTTTCAAGAAAATATTTAATAAACTTAGTGATACATCTTAATCAACAATTTACCAAAGATATAATGATGTCATAAGGTCAATGTAATCATCAATTCCACGTAATGGAATATGGTTGTTTGTTGTTATACTAACACGTTACAAGATGAACTAACCATTTTATGTATATTTGGGAAGCACGTTTGGGCGTATAAAATGCATTTTAAATTCAACAGTTTATTAGCTTGTAGATTCTAGCGTTTGGTAACTCCTTCTTTCAAAATACATTATGAGAAAAAACTTTTTTTGGTATGATAAATATACTTTGAATCCAACGTTTATCCAAATATAAATGTAATATGCCAAAATGCATTCTCCCTACGGTTTTCCAAATGGGTGCATATTATCTATTTAAAGTAAACTGGTAAAATTATATTTAAAATACAAGATATATTAGCGTTGTTTTTTTTCTTGTGTATCTTTCTATCAGAGATAATCATATTTAAAGTGTTGTCGAACATTAAATGTTGATACAGATTTAAACAATAGTATGGTATGTTATAAAGTATCCTCTTCTCTGAATTTGATAAATAATAAGTTTACACATTACACTAACACCCCAAGGAAAAAAAACCAATAATCTTGCCTTGGACCCATAGGTTTATTATCTAACTTTTTTTTATCTTAAATGACATATTGATGATTAATTAGATCTGCAATTCATTACTTATTTGTTAAAGCACTAGTTTCTAGTTAACTTCCATTGACATTGAGAGGTAAATTCTATCAATTTTTCTTTTGATCCTAATGTCTAGGTAGAGCCTCTAGAGATATATACAGTTACACACACACTTTTTTTCTTGTACAGTCATGGAAGTCAAACTTTGACCAAGAAAGTGAGGTCATAATAGGGAAGACTTTTTCTTTTTTTTTATTACATAATTTTAAAAAAAGGGGTTTGACTCACATATTATTTAAGGGTAGGCCACCTAATTCATAATTTATCAGGGCTTGTCCCTGTAGACACTAGAGCAAGTCAAGCAAGCCCTTTAGTCTGACCACACAGGTATGTCAACCCAGTTTTACTTAGCTATGGTGATGCCTCCCCAAATGCTGCGAATGGAGCTACAACTAAGTGACACCCCAAGATCGAACACTCTCTCTTTAAATGAGTGTACTAAACCAATCGCTTCATCAGTTAAACCCACCGGAAATGGGTGAAAGACCTTTTATTTTAATATGCCTTTCGTTTTTTCACCAAAAAAAAAAAAAGCTTTCGTTGGCCCAACTTTATGCTACTTCCAAACTGGCCATGCAGCTCTCCAGGTATTTTTTTTCACATGAATTAAATTCCAGAAGGAAAAAAAGTTAAATTGTATGCGTCTGTTTAATTACATGATTATGACAGAAGTTAATCACAATCCTTAAACAATACTATTCTAATCTACAACAAATAGAATATGAATTTGAGAAAAACCCCGTTTTTCTTTGGGAGATTTACTGTGCAGTGCCAATTATCAAAGATATTTATCAAATGGTCCGAGAGGTGTTGTCAATGCAGCACATGGTGTTGTCAATGCAGCGCATGGTGTTGTCACGTGACAACCCTTGACAACACCATGCGCTGTATTGACAACACCTCTGGGACCATTTGATAAATATTTTAAAACTTGGGACCATTTGATAAATAAATCCCTTATGTGGGACTGTACAGTAAATTTCCCTTTTTCTTTTCTCCAAAAAGTTCAAAATTTTCTGCGTGAAATTTCAACGTCTACCAAAAATAAATGGATTCTCTCTCATGAACACTGAATCTGCAATATTTCAATTCTGAATGTTCAGATCAAAATTTCACCTCAACTACGAATTTAGCCAAGGAAGAAGAGGACAATATCTTCATTTTTGAACAAAAAGCAAAAAAGGCACCCATTTGTGAAAATAAAAGGAGGAAAAAGCAAATTAAACCTACT
>JANTPZ010113600.1:0-16155 GCA_025593235.1 Vachellia pachyceras | reverse complement strand
ATGAAATCAAGAGAATGGTTAAGGGAAATTTTATATTGTTCTTGCATTGGAAATGGCTCATGTTTAATGGCCATTATATTCTCCATTATGTAGGCAAGAATTTTGTTCAAGAGGGTGATTTTTAAAGTGACCAAGACAAGTTACAAAATCAAGAACAAGTTAAGGAAAAGTAAAGCTTAAAGGTAGCAAATATTTCTAACTTTACTTAATATGTTGTGGAATTATTCTAAAGATGTGCATGAATTTATGACATTGTTGAATGTGTTTATGAGTAACATTATGCTATGGCCATATGCATTAAATATGTGCTTGGTACACAATTTGACTTTGTTACACATTTTATGAACTTAAAGCATGTCATGCAAACTTTTCATGTATGTTAGTAAGCTTTGCTATTGGGATTTCCAAAAATCTCACCCTCCCCCACTAACCATTTCTAGGTGCAAGTTCATCAAAGGGTAAGGAGAAGGTTATTGAAGCATGAAGCTAGTTTTATGATGCCTTCGTGGATGATGTTTTGGATATGTATTATCATGATACTTTAGTTTCAAGTTTGTATGATGCTTTGTAATTAAACCTCTACTAAGTGATGTTCATTAAGAGGTAAAAGCATACTCTAAATATGGGATAATGCAAGTTTAATTATGAGTAAAGAAAGGAAATGAACAAGCATGCCTAAAGAAAGAAAGTGGAAAAGGTATGAAGTTGTAATAGTAGTAGTAAGTTGTTCAAGACCCCAACTTTGGGCTAATGGGAAACAGATCAACTAAACTTCAAATTGGATGAAATTTTACAGAAAAATAGTTCATGTTTCAAGTTTTAAAACGAGACAAATAAAGTTTTCTACGGAAAGTTATTAAGTTCTAAAATTTGAAGAAAATCACTGGAAAACCTGGGAAAATAGAAAAATGACCAAGTTAACAGTACCTTTTCACGAATTAAAATGTATCCTTTGGGCATGTTAATGACTCAATGAGTATTTTTCCCTTATAAAGGAACTTACAAGCTTCAAATATAAATTGGAAGCACTCAATTTTGATTTTTCTAGAATTAGTTATGAATTTTCAAAGTTAGTCCAAAATGCAATGAATAGTAACTTTCAAAAACTTGAAAGTTTTCAAAGTAAACTATTTGGACTTTTAAATTACTTTGAGGCTTCCCATTGATTCTAAATCAATATATAATGAAGCTAAGGGTTAAGTTAAGGTATGTCACAGTTCAAATGACAGTGTTGTGCCAAGTTTGAAAAGATAACTCAATACTCAAATGTTAAAACACTAGCAATCGAGTGTTGGCAACACTTTTATCATAACTCGAGTACACTGCTTTTAGTGAGCTTCTGAAGTTTTAAAAAGCAACCCAATACTTGAGTATTAAAAAATCAATACTCGAGTGTTGCCAATACTTCCATTTGTAACTCGAGTATTTACTTCAAGTGTTGAGTAGTGTTTTGGAAGTAAGACTTGATACTCAAGTATTGTAATACAATACTCGAGTGTTATCAACACTTCACCATTAATACTCGAGTTTCATATGAAAGTATTCAATTATAAAACATTTTGAGCACCAATACTCGAGTGTTTCAAAAACATCACTCAAGTGTTTACAACACTTCAACCTAATACTCGGGTTTTCACTGAGAGTATTGAAGCACAAAATCATTTTAACCTGCAATACTCGAGTATTTACATTACTACTCGAGTATTCTAAACACTTTCAACCATAACTCGAGTGTTGTCTGAAAGAATTGATTTTTAACACTTAAAAAGAGCTCAATACTCGGGTTGCAAAACACAAGGCTCAAGTATTTTTAATATTTTCATACAAACTCAATTATCAAGATGCAGAACTCAATCAACAGCAATCTGAGCTTCATAATTCCTAAAATCATTTTGTTATCATCAAAATATGGGATCAACAAAAATGTCTAATTATTTGTGGGGCCCAATTGCACTGACAGATTAACTTTACACTGATATAATCTATTACTTTGTGTTAGTATCTCTTCTTACTTTTCTTCTTTATCTAAGAAGAGCATAAGTGGCATGATATGGATCACTCTTCCTACTTTATAAAACTTTAGGTTTCCATAAAGTAACTTTATGACACCGATAATGCTTTTTGGTGATTTTTTGATCACCTGATTGCTTTAGGGTCATTAAAAATTCTCTAATTTCATCTTATACTCCCATGATTTTCTTCCCCCAAATTGCTTTCCGAAATGTCTTGAACTAATTTTTGAAGAAAACCCAAATTCAAGGTTTTTCCAAGCTTTTTCTCATCGATTGGGGAAATTGTTCATGACTTTCTCTTGGAAACAATTTTATAAAATATTAAAATTTTCAAGTTGCTTTTCTTTGCTTTAGGATCAGACATATGATGCCTCTAGGTATTTTAAATAATTTTATTTGACTAATTACTTATTAAATAGCTAAAAATTAAGTGATCTTAAAAATTCCCGCAAAGGTTAATTTTTCATTTTAACTTAAACTAGGCCTCAATTACTTATCAGTGAATTTTTGTCTATCTTTTGGAACTCTATAAAAGTTTCTAATATTTTGGTCAAACTTTGACCAAAATGCCATTTCCCTTTTCTTTATTTACCAAAATGCCCTTAAATTTCAAAAATGGCAATTTGGTCCCTCAAATTTCAAAAATCCCACTTTAATGCCATTTTAAAATGACACTTAGTCGTAGAATTTTCAATTTCACACTTTAGTCCTCTTTTTTCAAAGTGACCATTTTGCCCTTACTTTTTCTATACTTGGCATAATGACATTTTTACTCTTCTTTTCCTTTCCTTGCCTTTGATTTCATCCTCTGGACCTTTAATTAGCTTTTAGCTACTGGTTTAACCTTTGTATCCAATTACTAAAAACCTAGATATTACACTATCAAAATCCATTCTCACATGTTCAGCTGTGACTGTTAATCTGATACTTCACTTGAGTATTTGGAATTGGAATTACACTATCAAACTATGCTTGAGTGTTGTTTGAAATTCATTTAAGAAGTTTAGAATAAATACTCGAGTTTAGAAAGTGTTACTCAAGTGTTGTTTCAAATATATTTCAACATAATTGAAGTTTTGGAAATAATGCTCGATTGTGAAATGTATTACTCAAGGGTTTGTCAATATTTTCAATAATACTGAGTACTACTAGAAGTGTTGTATCATAAATAATGAATACTTTTGTTTATACTCGAGTACATGTGGAAGTATTTTGAAAATATCATTAATACTCAAGTATAATAAATTATCTCTAAGTCTTTTTAATGCAAATACTTCCATTTATACGTGAGAGCTCTTGAAAGTATTCCAAATTACTTTGATACTTGAGTATTGTCAGCTACACTCGACTATTGTAAAGTTTTGGACGCTTATACTTTCATTTATACTCAAGAGCACATGAGAATATGCTTATTTAAGGTAGATACTCGAGTATTATGATGAATACTCTTTTCAATACTTATGTGTGTTTTGAAAGTGTTGTGTAAGAACTCCATTATGAGGCCGATTGTTGAGTATTTAAGCTTTTACTTGAGTATAACTCAAGTCTTGAACTTGCATCAAGTCATGTTCTAGATTTCAACACACAGCTCAAATTGCAACGCCCACAGCTCTCTCGATGCAACTCCAAACTTTGCAAAAAATATATCACTGAAAAATACTTTAAGTATACTTTTAAGTGAAATAAGAATCAGCCCCAAATATATTATGGACAGAATGATATGATAGCCATAATAAGCAAAGGTTAGTGAAGAAGCAATTTGACTACTGTGTTTAGAAATTTATATCTCCTTCATATAAAATTCTTTGACATTGTTCTTGGTGTTTATGGATTGCAATTTGAGTCGTGTTTTGCATGAACCTGGTTTCACATCAATTAGACTTGTATTTTGGGAGATATGATCAAAATACCAAACATATATAGATCTGGAAGTGAAGCAGAGCTGAAAGGAGGTTGATACTCGAGTATTAGCTCAAAAATACGAATACTTGAGTTTGCACTCAAATGTTGCTTAAGGAAACTCTAAACACTTGCCACACTTGAGTGTTTGAGGCTGCACTCTAGTATTGTCTTCAAGAATAAGTTATGAGTGTCCAAATGGAGTTTAGATTAAGGGCAACTCAATAAATGATGATATACTAGCTATTTGAAACATTTTAACCTTCAAATTAAGTTACTTACCACATCATCCTCCAATTCTAAATCTAAATACTTGAATTTTGATGATCCCATTTTATCTTGAAGTCTTTCTTCAATTTATCTTCTTGTTGATCATCCTCCACAATTCAGTCTTGACTACTTTCTCGTTTTTGACCAAACTATATAAAAAGAATGCATATTAAATATAGCAGTTGGTCGATATACATTATAAAAATTTTTGCTCTTTCATAGCTGACATAATAAAAACTAATCATATATAACGATTTTGACATTGTTAATTTTAATTAGAGGTTGCTCCCTTGAAAGCATTTATTACATTTACATGGACATAAACTTGATACCTTGTGTCAAGGCCCAAATAAGACCAACACTTATTAGTATGACAATAATAAATTTATATAATCTTTATTAAAATCAAAATATTTTTGAAAAATAATTTCATTTTGTTTCATTTATGATTTATAATTATAATATAATTACACTCTACATAAGTATTTTATTATTAAATAAAAATTAAAATAACACTATCAAATTAAAATAAAATTATTTTTATAAAGGTGGTACGCCTATTGTGTGTAAGCATGTGTGTATTTATATGCATTGAAAGTAAGGGCAGGGTTGGAAATTTTGTTTTCACTAAAAAATATCTCTAATATTGGGGAGAAAATTTGGGAAGAAAAACTCATGGGTCTTGCGCTCTTTTTCTCTATGACTTTTCTCTATTAGGTCAAATAACTACAAAAGAATTTATTTTGCATAATAAATAAATAATATCTTAATATACATCTTATCCTTAAAGTTATTCTTTGTATTCCATATGATGACTCAAATTAAACTTAGTGTTAACCCAAGTTTATGTTCATTATTTTGAATCATTTAAGTGTATTTGTACTTCAATCTGAGGTTGATTTAGATTTAACTCTAGTTACCATATGCACTAAAATGGTTTATGGGCTCCTCTAAACCAAGTCATATCAAAATCAAACCTATGTTCATGCATGCTCATCATATCATTGATTTCTATAACTTGCATTGAACTTAGATATCTTGAGTCTTATACCTATATTGATATATCTTCCCTAAGTTAATGTCTTTGACACCATAAATTTTAAATATATTAAGATAGAATTTTTAGAATGTAATCTTTAAAAGACATTGTACTCCTCATTATTCAATCAAAATTTTGAACTTCGAGATTAGAGATTTGCATTTTGTGAATTCATAAGTAGCTTCTCGCACTTTCATATTTAGAGAGGATTCTCTCTAGGTTCTTCATTGAACCAACAGACTTGTCAAAGCTTGATTAACCTTGTGATGTCTTCCAATACTTAGGATCCTTTTTTTGTGTTCAATAGTTTAGGTAAACCAACCTTTGTTTAGCTTTCTTGTGGTGCATATATTCTGATTGGTTGTAGGTTGTTGGGATCTTTCCCTTTGTGGGTTCACACAATCTTGACATCATAACTCCTTCATTCAGTTTGAATTATGTTCATCATTTTTCCTTTTCTTGCCTCTTCTCTTTCTAGCCGTCTTTAAACTTTCTACATCTATTCAAACGCTTTTTCTTTGTATTTTCAATAAGTAATATATCATTTTCATCTTTTAAAGTCTCATATTTCTGCTCATTTTGGAATCATTTCAATCCGAGATTTCTTCGTCAATATTCATTAATTTTTAAATTAGGATTTAACTGAGGTTAAGAAAGGATTAAATGAATAAATTGTTTTATTTAAACAATGAAGAAATAAATAATTAAGTAAATAAATAAACATTTTTGGTCGATATTGTAATTTTTTCCTTAGGGTCTTTTGGATAATATTCCCCTTGTTTATTCTTATCCCTTCCACCGCCATCTACAAATTTTTTTTAAAAAAATGTGACAGCTATGGTACAGTACTGCTAGGGCAATTAATGCCCCAACAATGTTGAGGTAGTGGGGCTATTATATATACCCCCACAACCTACGTAAATTGAGAAGAGAGGAGAAATAGAGGGAAGGGAGAGGAGAGGGAGGGAGCTTAAAGGGAATATTCGAGCTCCAAGGTTTTGCTTTTGGGATCATTTAGGTAAGTAAAATGATTTCTTTTTTGTTAGACATGATTAGTTTTGATGATGTCAAACATAATATAGCAAAAAGTTTTCATAATCCATATTGATTTGACAAAAGTTTTTATAATCTTATGGACTTACTGCTATATTTGTGCATCCTTTTTAAATTGGAAGTTGATGTGGTTAAATAACTCAATTTGAATGTTAAAATGTTTTTAAATAGATGTTATATTATATTTCATTGAGTTACTATTCATCTAAGCTTTATTTGGATGCTCAAAACTATTTCTTAAAGATAAAAATCGTGTTTGATGAGTTTCTGGAGCTTCCTGATGCTAAACATGAAGTAAAGTGTCAAAACCTAAGTCCTGGGTCATCAAAAACTCGAGTTTAAGCTTCTCAAAGTCAGAACTCAAGTTTCAGTATTGCATAACTTGATTTTTCCAAAACTCTCAATGAAAACTCGAGTTTCCAGCTTCCAGTTGTGATGACTCGAGTTCCAGGAATACAAAACTTGAGTCTTAGCATCTCTGTTTTCTAACAGCTCGGTATATATCTGGTATTCTGATAATATCTCCTAAAATACAACTTCAATTGATGTGAAACTAATTTCATATCAAACTAGATTCAAAATGCGTTTCATAGACACCAAGAACAGCATCAAAGGATTTCAAATGAAGGAGATATAATTTTCGAAATTTGATGGTCGAATTTAACGTTTTATCACTGACCTTTTCTTATTGTTTCTATCATAACATTATTTATATAATAGCTTTGGGACTGATTCTTGTTTCATGTGAAAATAGATTGATAGGGCTTTCCATTGATATATTATTTGCAAGGTTTGGATTTGAATTGAGAGAGTTATGACCATTGCAAGTTGAGACATGTGCTGAAATCCGAACTTTCAATACAAACTCGAGTTTCCTGCTTCAAGTTGTGACAACTCGAGTTCCAGGACAACACAACTCGAGTTTCATGCCTAAAGTCTTTTGTCTAAGGAATTTCATGTGGTAGAACTCGAGTTTGTGGTTTTAAGAACTCGAGTTTCCAAAACTTTCAAGGCCAACTTGAGTTTCCAGCTTCAAGTTGTGACAACTCGAGTTCCAGGACAACACAACTCGAGTTTTGAGCTTTTTGAAAACTTTGAAAGACCTTGCTGCATCAGAACTCGAGTTCCAAAACTTCACAACTCGAGTTTCACAACTGTTTTACAAAACTTTCAAGGACAACTCGAGTTTCCAGCTTCAAGTTGAGAAAACTCGAGTTCCAGAACTACAGAACTCAAGTTTTGTGCCCTTGATCTTCTGAGGAATATTTTATTTCATTAAAAATCGAATTCCAAAAGCACATAACTCGAGTTCCAGAACTGGTTTACAAAAACTTCCAATATAAACTCAAATTATAGCATTAGAGTTTCAACAACTCGAGTTACACACTTTTCAAAACTCAAGTTTCACAACATGATTTCATAACTTGCATTCTGAACTCGAGTTTCCGAATAAAAGTTTTAAAACTACATTATGAAACTTTCATTATATACTTGAGTTTTCAAATTAAAGTTTTCTAAACTCGAGTCAGGCATTTTGAAAACTTGAAGTTTTATCACATAACATTTCAGATTGCTGTAAACTCATGAGATAGAACTCGAGTTATGAATTCCTACAACTCGAGTCCTAACTTTATCTGACAACAGCTTCTGACACTAAGATTCACTTTTCACCAAATCTTTCCTTATTAATGTTAAAGTTTTAAAAACTTACCTACTCTCATAAATGCATTTTAGTTTACCTATTAAACAGGTATGGGCCTAACAAAGAATGTCTCCGGCACTCAGCATTAATGGTCATAATTGCAGTCTTAGCCGTTGACAGATGAGATGCGCATTAATGACAAAACAACGAAAGCGAAAGCTGTGAGTAACGGATACATATCTTCCTCTCCAACGGACATATTCTAACTACATCTATAAATAAGAGGGAGCAGCAAACTGAAGAGTGTGGAGAAGAGGAGAGTGAGACGAAGAAGACAAAGTCGATGAACACAAAACATAGCATAGCATTAGGACTCTGATACTTTCTTCTCTGAGAGCTTCAATGTCTATATATCCATTCTTTGAGAGAGTATTTTATTGATTCATCCAAACTCATTGTATTTCCGTGAGAAACTCAAGATTGGGATCTTGAGTTTATTTGTCTGGGTTTGAGTTGAGAAAACAGAGCTTGTGAGTCTATGTTATAGTGCAGTCTGTAAGGGAGTGTGATTCTCAGTGTAACCTTACATGTGGTAAGGGGGAGTGATTGTAAAGGTTTCTCAAGTACCTGTGTTGCAAACTTGAGTGGGTTCATAAATGCCTGAAAACATTTATGGGGTTTTTCAAGTACGCACCGTGACAAACTTGAAATGAGATTCACAAGTGTCTGGGATGACATTGTGATTGTAATGGTTTTCCAAGTACCTGGTTAAACTTGGATAGTATAGTGGATTGAAAATCTCAGAGGTCCTCTGGGGACTAGACGTAGGTCAGAGAGGGCCAAACCAAGATAAATTGTTGTGTGTCTTTCATTCTTCCATCTTCACTTACTTATATTGATTTTCTAGTATATAATCTGTTTTCATACTTCGTTTTTATCGACTCATGTTTGAGTGTTTTGATCAACTAATTTTCAAAAAGAAATTTTTTGAGACACCCAATTCACCTCCTCTTAGGTGACAGCCAGTCTAACATTTTTAATATAGTTACTTCATAAAAATTGCTCTAAATATTTTTCTCTGTCGAATGATAGTAATATCATGTTGGTTAGATAATATTTTAATATTTAAATTTTTGTATAGTTGAAGTTTTATTTATAAAAAATCATATAATATATACTTTTATAACCATGCTCTATATGATTAGATTTATTTACTGGATATCAGAGGCATTCTAGAAATAAATTTTTTATAAGGTTTTTGATATATAGAATATTTTGAGTTACCAAAATTTGAGTTAAATAGTTTATTTGAGATTATTGGAGATAATAGGGAATTTTTGAGGATTTAGATATTTTAATTGATGTTATCAGAGGTAATGGTGAATTTCTAATGATTTAGTTTTGTTAGTAAAGTTTGAAAATAGAATTTGGAATTTTAGTAAAATTGTAGTTTGCAATATTTGGAGATTTAAAGGAAATCAAGATATTCGAGGATATATATATTGGTATATAAAATAATTAATATAGTTAATTAAATGATTAAATATGAGTTAAAGAGGGATTGAAAACTTGAAGAAGATCAATCCCTAATTGTTCTATTGCCACTACCTAAATTAGTGATAAACTAATGTGTGGTAATATGTAATTATGTAGACTAATTGTGGAAAATTGTTGGGGTTGGGAGCATGTAATACTCCTTACTTTACCTTATTAGCTTCATATATATCATTATTGAACCACTTTTAGGCCTTACGTAGCTCAAATTGACCAAAGAAGTAAATGTCAACACTTTTCTCGGGTTACTATTCATTTGGTCAATTTTTCAGTTTTTTTGGCCAACTTTGGAAATTCATAAATAATTCTAGAAAAATAGAAATTAAATGGTTCCAATTTCTATATGAAAATTATAACCTTATCTATAGGGGGAAATACTCATTAGTCGAAAATCTTCCCAATTAATATAGTTTATTGCATGAAGTTGCACTGTTCATATGGTTATTTTTCAATTTTCTAAGTTTTTCTCTTAATTTTGGAAAACTATAACTTCTTGTTCAAATGTCCAAATTTAGTGATCTTGGACTCATTTTAAAACTCACTATATGAACTAGTTTTCTGGAAAATTTCAGCTCAATTGGACTTAGTTTGCTATTTTTCATCACATGTCAAAATAGGGTTTCCTTAAGGGTGTTAGACCCCTTTTTGTCCAAACTTCACCATTTTTCAAACTTTTTTCAAAGCCTTCCTAACTTAACTAATTCACCCCACATATTTATACATGTATCCACATATATCCACATACTCATTAAGTAGGGGTTTATATCTTACATTAATCCCAAAACTCAAACACATACATAGAGTAACATCACACAACTTGCATCCAAAATGTCACGTAATGCTTCCTTTATTCCTTACTCACCTTGCCTTTACCCTTGCTTGAGCTTGGACCTAGAAATGGTTAGTTTGGGAGAGTTGAGGTTTCATAAAATCTGAATGGCAAAACACACTAACACAAGTATAAATGTGCATGACAAATCTTTACAAGTGAGGGTATGATTAATATAATATGAAATGTGCAACTTAAACAATGACATGCATATCGCCATAGCATTCAAAATCACACATTCATACACTTATCATCACAAATTTTCAACACCAAGTCATGCACAATTTACAAAACATTTTCATTACAACATTAACATTGAGTTAGGAGTTTTGCTACCTTTGTTTTCACTTGTATATGAGTTTGTATGCTCTCTTTCTCTTCCTTCCAAAGTTGTTCCTTGACAATTCACTTCCTATACACAACATAATGTCATAACCATCAATTCCAAGTCACTACCAAGCCATGAAAACTATGAAAACTCACCAAGCTTCCTCTTGAACATTATAAACCCTAGAACTTGCAAACTTGTTAATATGAATTCCAATATTTACCAAAACTTTTTCTCACTTCCACCCTACACAAATTTTTCATTCTAAAGCCAATGGAAGCATCAAAGTCATGAAAATCACATTCCTCTTAATTTTTCTAGACTTGGCTGAAAACTATGCAAAGGAACAACAAATGTGATTTTCAAGTTTTCATTCCTTACCCTGAAACTTTGTGAAGCTTTTTCATCTCCTTCTTGGCAATAATGATGTTTTCTCTTCTCTTCTTTGTAGCTGGAAAAATTTGACTAGAATGAGAAGGAAACAGGAGAATTTACCACTTAAACTCTTCACAAAATGAATGGAAGGTTGAGATTGCATCTTGCAATGAATGAGTTGATCTAATGGCCTATGCTTTTCCACCACACCTCACACTTAGTTGCTTCTCATTGGTTGCCATAAAGTGCTGTAACTAATGGTTAAAGATTTGGTTACACAAACCAGATGAGATTGGCAATCCGGTTACTTGATCCGGTGTAATTTATACCGATAAAATAACTTGGTTTTGGTAAATTTTTCCACTTGTTTGGGGACATTTATTTCTCTCTCTCCTTTGATATTTAAATATGCCTAAAACAAGCAGCAAGATTATCATTATAATAATACCCTTGGAAACTTTTTTCCATAGAGTTACTTTACGCTGTCGCAATACCTATATATGGCTTATCGTTAAAAAATTGAATTTTAGGACATAAAAAATTTCTAAAATTTTCACTGATACTCTCATCCTTTTTCCTTCCTCAAATTGCTTCCTAGAATGCCTTTAGTTAATTTTTAAAGAAAACCCAATTTCCAGGGTTTTTCTGGGTATTTTCTTGTCGATTCGAAAAATCGCCTTTCTCGTATTCTGAGCAATAGTTTTATTAAATACTAGAAATGTCACACTATTTTCCTTGCCTTGAACTCAGATATTTGAGGCCTCCTAATACTATAAATAATTATTTTGGCTAATTATAATTGCCAATAATTAAATTATCTTTAAAATTCTCTAAGCATCAATCTAAACCGAATTAGCAAAATATGACGCCTCTCATTTTGATCAGTGAATTTTCTCTCTACCTTTTGAGCCTTTAATGTTGACTTAATGTTGAATTAGCAAAATTTTTTGATATCTTTAATGTTGACTTTGGTAAATGACCAAAATGCCGCTTTTTCCTATTTACCATAATGCCCTTACTTTCTTTCAAAATTCCATTCTTACCCTTACCTTCATAAAATTCCATATTCACCTTTACCTTTAATGACATTTGAGTCCTTCCCGGAAGGTTACCCATCTTATCATTTCTCTAGGCCAAGCACGCTTAACTGTGCGGTTCTTAAAAAACTCAATATATTAGGCCTAGACTAACTATGATCTTTCTGATCCATTACCTTCCTCTCTTTCTGTATTACCTATCTTTGGGCCCTAACTCAAACTGTATCTATCGGTTTAGCCTTTATTTCAATTGATAATAAAAACATGGATATTACAGCACGAGCTTACTACTATCATAATGTTTGCTTGTAGGTGAAAGGTAACTGCTTTCCATTTATTATGCATGCTTGGGACATGTTTGATGAGTGTTTTTGAATTTATTGTGATGAAAATATTATTATTTGATAAAATTTGTATTGATAATATTGAAAATGCATTGAGAAGTTTGGAGTCAAAGAATTGATTTGTTGTAATGGCAACATTTACAAAAACTTCTGCTAAAAATATTCTTTTCATCTATGGAAATCCTTGAGTATGACATTATTTATTGGAGTGTGTTAGTGGCTATTCATGTGAATATATATTGTTGATGATAAATTGTGTACATGCTCTACTTGAAGGTTAACAAAATGATAATTGTAAAATTGGGAGAGGAGGATGTGGTTATCGATGGGTGGCTATTAAAGAGGAAATAAGGGGGTGAATATCTAGTATGCTTAAAGAGGAAATAAGGATGGAGAACTTCCGGCTGTACACCGAATGATACTATGTTCATTGTGATGAGGGCCTATGACACAACTTCAATGTTAAAGGGGGAAGCCATGGTCCAGTCTTGTGCTTTATGGATTTTGGCCAGTCTATATCACTTGATCAGTGAGCTCATTAATTTGTACTACCAGTCACATGGGATAGTACTAGCCCATGGGTTCGATCAGAGGATATAAGGCGAGGAACAAATAAGGGGGAACTCAGTGAAATAAATCTTTATGTATTGATTATTATGCAAATTTGCGATGATATAAACAAGAGATCATGATATTATAAATTGGAAAAATATGTATGTGAATGTATATGTGCATGAGACCATGATGTTAAAAATTGATAAATATGTATATGTCAGTGATTAAGGAAAAGTGGTTATATGCTTATTGATCCAATTGATCTTCGTGATCATGGTGATATATTTACTACGATAATGATAATGTTTATACTAATATACATATGTATTTTGTGAAAGGTAAATAGAGATGATCATGAACTATTTAGAAAGTTTAATATTACTAATGAAGTCATTTTCATATATAATTAATTCTCTATCTCTCATCGACACTTGCTTATATGCCTTTTAAGTTGGATTGCTGGTTACTGGGACTTTTTGTCTCATTCTATTGATTCAATATTTTTCAGGTGACAAGTTCTCATGTTGGAACATCGAGCAGAGTTTCTGAGGCTTAGATATCCTTGCATATCTCTGTATAGTCTCTTTTGTTATTTATGACTGAAGTATATTGCCATTTATATGGCTTATTTTGCAAACTCTATCTAAATGTTTATTTTGAAAACTTAAGCATATGGTGTTACGAATTTAGTCAGAAATGAGAACTCTAATCTTGATAGATCGGTATAAGTTACTGAACATTGATTCTACCTTGATTAGTATATTAAAACGGGTTAAGCTAAGTTGGGGTTGTCTTCAAACTTCCTACATCTATTCAACCACTTTTTCTTTGTATTTTAAATAAGGAATGTATCATTTTCATATTTTAAATTCTCATATATATATGCTCTTTTTGGAATCATTTCAATTTGAGATTTCTATGTCAATTTTCATTCATTTCAAATTCAACATGTTTCTTGGAATTTTTGGATTCAGTTTGCGTATTTTACATTTCTTGTGGCAGATTTTGTATTTTCTTTATATGTTGGTGAAAATAAGAAAAAGACAAAAAAATATAAAGGGAAAAAAGAAAGAGAATATCTTAAAAAACCAAAAAGAAATGTGAAAAGAAAATTTATAAAAAAGGTGAAAAGAAAGTTTCAATTTTTGTGCTCTAATTGTTCAGAGCAAGTATTCATCTTCGCACCCAGAAATTGCCTTGATCTCTTCAATTTTTTTGTGCCATTCTTGATTCTCTTGAACTCTTTGATATCTCAAATTTCTAAGCGTTGTGTTGATTCTATAAATTGTGATGGCTTTGACTAAACTGCTTAATTCTATAAAGTACCTCAAGAGGAATTTAAAGAGTGAAAAAAAGGCAAGAGTGCAATACATCAATTTAAGAGCCAAACTTGAGTGAAACGGGAGAGTTGAGTGACATTCTTGAGGGAAACACGTGAGGAATTTGTGAGGAACTTTATTTTACTAACATATGTTCTTCAAGTCACAATATATAATGCAAGTGTTACATCTAGTGGTGGTGAAATTCCTATGACTATAGAAGACACCCTTAGAGCGATGCAGCAACATTTTGCACGTATGGATGCTGTTTTTAAAGAAATAAAGGATAGGAATGAAACACAAGATTAAAGGATTATAAAACTACAAAGAGATAGACTAAATCCTAGAAGGTATGATAGGTGAAGGTGTAATATCCCAAAAACTTGTAAATAGAAAAAAGGCCAACAGATGAACTACGAAACGATTTGAGCCCCATAGATAAGAAAAATAGAAAGGAAAATTCCTATAGACAAGAAAGGATGATCGACTATGTCCTAGTCTTGAGGATTTTAAGTAGAAATGACTAAAGGGCAAAATGGTCATCTGGCATAATAATAAGGGTAAAACGGTCATTTTGAATAAAAAGGCCTAGGGCATAAAATGTCATCAAATAATAAGGACATTTTGGTAATTTGGTCAAAAGTCAACAAAGGTCAAAGTCGACCAAAAAGTCAAAGTTGACCAAAAATGTCAAAGTCGACCAAGGGTAAGGTTGGGATTAATAAAGAGTAGAAAAAGTGATGGCATTTTGGTAATTATGGCAAA
Organism: Vachellia pachyceras; assembly: GCA_025593235.1. Taxonomy (NCBI): domain Eukaryota; kingdom Viridiplantae; phylum Streptophyta; class Magnoliopsida; order Fabales; family Fabaceae; genus Vachellia; species Vachellia pachyceras. Next base: position 1,134 of record JANTPZ010113600.1, on the reverse strand, counting down.
AGAAGAAAAGGTAGTGGCATTGTGGTAATTATGAGAAAAGTAAGACAAGTAATGGCATTTTCGTAATTAAGGGATTTTGGTTGTCCAAACTATCGAGATGTAATTATTTGAGGTAGCAGGAGCCCTCAAACACTGGAACCCGAATTGAGAAAAGTTTAGTCGGGTCATAAAGTAATTAATAAAATTATTACCCGGTGTCCAATGTGGGCAGTTTCAAAGTACAGAAAACAACAGTGCCTGAAAGCCCCGGAAAAGTATTTTCTTATAAAATTAATTACGGAAAATCCAGAAGGAATTTGGAGGAACAGAAAAGAGCTAGAGTATCAAGGAAAAATATAGAATTTTTCCATGCCCTTAAGTCAAATTGGCCGCCGGAAGCACATTTTACGGTGTTGCACACAAATCGAAGAATCTTGCCAAGTTACGAGGGAAACCTGGAGATACTATGGGTTAGGACATGATGCCACCTAGTGTCACGGACTCTCTGGAGAACCCTAGATTTCTCTAGAGTCTCCTTGAAACCACTTGTACATACTAGGTTTTTCTAGAGTTATCCTCACATTTTTCACATATGTAAATATCTTAGATATTTTAGGAGAGAATTCTGGAAGGTCGATAATGGCCGTTAGATCGAATCAATCTCCACCATCCGTTGAGGAGGTGGAAGGCTATAAATACCCCCAAGGGGTTCATTTGTAACTCATCAAGCAATTGTGCAATATCCAAGCATTTGTGAATTCATAAGCATTCTCCCAAGCTCTCCATCTCTCAAGTTTCTCTCTTTAGGCTTTCTTAGTTTTCATAGCTAAGTTAAGTCCTTGGAAGTCTTACTAGCAGGTTCAGGAGCTTGAGTTCGAGCAAGACTTGCTAGGCCGCACGGAGCTTACATCAGGTAAATCACTAAGCCCGTGACAGTTGGTATCAGAGCCTCGGTTCGTGACAAGTTCCAGGTTCGTGTTCAAGAGAGAATGAGATGGCATCTTCTGTGTCCGGTGTTGCTACTCCCCAACAAGGTGCTGGGAAGAAGGCCAAGGATAAGAGCACCAAGGAGGTGTTCGTTGCTGCATTGGAGGAGAGGATGGCTAAGTTGGAAGCCACCACATCCGAAAGGGTCGAGGATGTTGTCCAACGTAT
>JANTPZ010113595.1:0-13908 GCA_025593235.1 Vachellia pachyceras | reverse complement strand
ACGGAAAATTCCGTCGCTAATTTGAAAAATTCCGTCGCTAATTTAGCGACGGAAATTCCGTCGCTAATTTAAAAAACTTCTGTCGCTAATTTAGCGACAGAATTGATGGAATTAGCGACGGAATTTTCCGTCGCTAATTTAGCGAGGGAAAGTGCCGTCGCTAATTTCGTCGCTAAATTTTCCGTCGCTAATTCTGTCGCTAAATTTAGCGACCCTCATTTTAGCGACGGATTTAGCGACGGACTTTTTCCGTCGCTAAATCTGATTTTTCCGTCGCTAAAACTGATTTTTTCGTCGCTAATTCCGTCGCTAATTTCGATTTTTCTGGTAGTGATTTTAATAGGTACAGAAATGTTTTCATTTTCTTTCAATTTATTGGAATTTTGTAGCTGTTATTATTTGTTGGTAAATAAAGTACATTAAGCATCATAAAGTATTTTTTATACTTTAGTATTGAATGCAGTAAAAACATTTTATTATGGATCCACAAAAAAATAATTATGGTGCTGAATTTTTTTTTTAAAGTATTGGATGCACCATAAAATACTTTCAGGTGTATTTGAAAAATACTTTAGGATGATGGAATTACCCCATTTACTTTAATATCATTTTGCCTTTTGCTAAAAAAAATAAAGCAAGAAATTTAGAGTCCAAATAAGTCAAAGTGAGGGAAGAGTTAGTCAGGCCAACAATGTAATTATGAGAAGTTTACGGCAAAAGTGTAAATAATAGAAAATATCATGTAAAAATTTAGACAATAAAAAAATTTGAGAAATTCTGGAAAATCCTGAAAAATGGAAAGAGGCTGCTAAGGTATTTTTAAGACCCGTGATATTTATTTGAGAAAAATGCCTCTTTACGAGTAGAAATCTAAAGGAATAAATGGATACATAATTTCTAAAATTATGCAAAGGTCCAAAAAATTAGAAAAAAAAAAGCTTATACATTGTTATTTTGAGGATGAGTTCCATGCCCGAGTCTGCTGTAAGGATCATGATTGTGAAGACGAAGATGCCGATCGTTTTTCTTCATCGTCTATCTCGAGCCTCTCTCTCTCTCAAGGAAAGATATGATGAGTGATGACACTGTATCCGGACTTTTCGGTTGAGACATGCATTAATTTATATTTATTAATTAGGCAGTGATTAATTAATATTTTCCAACTAAGCACGTCACATATCAACAAAATTGCTATAACGTCTGCAGCTCTAAAGTCAACCTTACCTATGGTATCGTTGATTAGGGATGGTATCATATATATATATATATATATCGATTTAGGATGGCAACATTTTAATCAAGGGTAAACTGTAGATTTACTTTAAAAGTTTTCATTCAGTGATGATGTTGCCTCCGCTCAAAAGTTTTTTAGTAGAAACGTTGTCCCAAGTGTTTCAAAATGGAGTCCTTTTACCTTTAAAAACCTAACCTTAAGTAATAAAAAATTGGCATCGGCCATTATTATATTTTTTTTGTTGCTCGCCCGATCTCCGGAGCTTCGTCCCGACTAATCCGGACTCGACCCGGGCCGCGCACCCGGAAAAGGTGGGAAGGTCTCCCATCGGTGACTTCCGCATTCACAAGGCTCGAAACTCAAGACATTATTATATTTAAAATCAAAGAACAATATTACTCCACTTTGGACCTTTGAAATTAACAATACTCCAAAAAAAACCTTTTAGTATTGCGTTGCTTTTGAGGAAAAACTTTTTTGACCAATTTGCACCTTAACTTTTTTAATAATAATTTAGGAAATCAATGTTGTTTGGTTTTTGAGCAAAACGAAAGTTCAAAAACTGGGTCGCATACTAAAACAGTCAAGGAAGTGATTCAATGGTTAACATGTCAACTCCAAGCTAAACCAGTAACAATTTAAATAATTTAATTAAATTAAATGAGTACAAATATTCATAATTTAATCATATTCATATTTTTAAATATTAATATTTAAAATATTTTGTTACCAACAACAACAGTAATATATATACATATAATATTATAATAAGTAATAAATGAGGAGTAATATATACACATAATATTATAATAGGTAATAAATGAGGAAGACATATTACATATTCTATATTTATATGATAATTTATTTCATAGATAATAATAGACCGACAGGACCACAGTAGAATATTATATTGCATTTTTCATCAAAAAAAACTTAGATCGCATATGCTGCCAGCTGCGAAAAACAAAAGATGAAAGAGGTGCAACCTGCCACCAACATCAAAGAACGTAAACTTCCCTTTTGCGTTTGGACCATAATCAATGGCAATGGGAAGGAACGTAAAATAATGGTTTTACAGAAACAAATCTTAAGTATTATCCACATTTTCGGGCGAAGCAAAACAACATACATAAAATATAACTCTCCTCAGATCATTCTTCCACGTAAAAATGGTTTCACAAAATCAAATCACAATGTCAAGTGGAAAACTTGGATGGCCATGTCTGTATCCTTCGAATCAAGTAGTTCACGCTGGAACTTTTAATTAATGTTAGGAATATATAAGGCATCACTTGCTAGCTTTATCTTATTTTATTTTAGTTTTTCAGCCAGCACATCTCTGAGTTGCGATAAATATAAGGAAACTTTTGTTGTTATGTATTTGCTTTGATGGCATATATTCTTTTAATCTTCAAAAAATACACTACAATGTACTGTTGACGTGCGTAATTGGGGATTCCTATAGTTCAAGTTTTGGACTCGTTTATTCATAATATCATTGTTATAACGTTAGGCTCTAGACTATGAATGATTAAAATGCTGTTGTTAAGATATTTCTTGCGTAAATGATTGTTTTGATGTCCACGACTTATTCCATTGACAACTGTGTTTTGAGACTTTAAATATTCATTTGAATATATTTTTGTTGTGGGACAAAGGTTTGAATATAATATTGCAAGGTTACATTATTGTGATTTGTTGCCACCTTCGTTCCTTTCGAAACGATATCAGACCATCACTTATGAATGGAATCTATACTAATTTTTTGATCATTGATGAGTATGCTTTATGAGTTGCTCACCTTGAAGCTATTGTAAGGATCAACATCTTTCATTACTTAAAGTGAATGTGGCCTAACCATCTCATTCATTTTTCTAAAAACGGACGTGATAGGCCTACTAGATGAAATAAACCAACTTCTTTTGTCCCTTGTATATACGTCACGCAAAAAGAAATGTAAAAAAAAACAAGAAGAAGCTAAAACGAAGACGTAAAAATTGTATGATGCTGTAGTGTTTACAATTAAGTTCATTAGCCTCCATCCTTTGGTTATCTTCTCTCTTATCACCTGTAATGAGGGCATAAGGTACAATCACAAGATTTACCTAGTCTTCGTTTTACTTCTCATTAACCCTTTATAGTTAGAAAGCCAAACCAACCCAAATGAAACTAGACTCTGAATATTTATAAACTCGCTGAATGAAATGAGCAGATGCATACTTTTTTTTTGTCCTTATTGTCTTCCAATTCGAACTAGAGACTGATGGTGTGTAGCACACGGCTTTAAGTTTACAAGAGTCAAGTCTTTTATCCACTGAAGAGAAGAAAAAGAAAGAAAGAACTGATAGGCTTTGCATTTCCCCATAGGTGTCTTTCTTTTCTTCCACAACCTTTTTTTCCCCTTTTCAAGGGTTGATAAAGATTTATCACTCTTCTTCATGTTTTTTTTATCCTCTCTCTGAAATGGGAGTGGACATTGATAAATTCACAAGGAACTTTTTGGATGACTTTAAGAAATCACATTCACACAAGCTGAAATAGAATTCTTTTCACATACTTACCTTGTTGACTGTAAATCATGAAAAGATAGCTTACGCCTGTAATCCAAATAATAAAATACTTATTCGAGATATTATCCAATTATTTTGGATAAAAATGAGAATTCCTTATAAACCACTACTAGAAAAATGATATTTAGCGACGGAAAATCCATCGCTAAAACGAGAGTCGCTAATATTTTCTGTCACTAAATGGAAATTTTCTGATGAAAACTAGCCATTTAGTGATGGATTTTTCCGTCGCTAAATGGCATTTTTCTGGTGGTGAACATGGTAGATTCTCTATTTGATTTATTGAACATCAATTTACCATTAATTAATACTTAAAAAGGTGCAGGTGCAGGTGCAGCTGCAAGTGCAGACGCAGATGTAGACAGCTCGAGAGCAGGGGCAGATGCATATGTGGATGAAAGCTACAAATTCCCTGCTATAGATGGCATTTCCAGGTGGCCCAGCTCGAGTTCTTCCTCCACAACTACCTCCGATGCTGAGCTTCTACATGCCTCTGCCAACTCAACCAGACCCTTAGGCCCCAACTCCTCCACTACTCCCTCTTAGGAGTAAGGACCCTTCAATTCGTGGCCCCTAACTCCTCTCAAGGATCAGGATGACCCCCATATTTGCATACATTCTTGTATTTAATATTGTTAATTATTTATAAATTAAATTGTTAAGTATTTAAAAATATGAAATTAATTAATATGTTAAATTTAAATTTAATATTAGTTATTATTTAATATATTAAATTTAAATCACAAGTAAATAATTAAATTTTAATTTTATATATTAAATTTAAATTTAATATATTAAATCTAAATTTAATTTACTTAAATATTGTTTTGAATATTAGTAGCAATTTTGAACCACAACAAAGTTTAGTATCGTTAGATAGAGTAGTTAGGTCAATACCTTTTTCATTCCCAACATCCGCAACTTCCTCAATCTTTTCGCAGTTCTTGATTTCAATCTCAAGGAACCGACATTTCTAATCGCCTCCATCTACTGGTATTCACGCAAACAGTTTCCAACAACATCAACGTGCTTGTGCCTTTTCATTTCACTCTCTTTCTAGGGTTTCTGTGACTCACTATTTAAAATCTGTACACACATATGTATCATATGGTTCATGAGTCCTCTACTTATAGAACTCATATAGAGTGTATTAAAAATTCAAGATTAATCTTTATTAGTCTTAAAAATTCAAATTTGAATAAAAATATTCAAGATTAATCTTGAAAACCGAATTTTAAAAGAATATTCAAGATTGATCTTGATGAATCTTGAGATTCGAATATAAAAAAAGGATAATCAAGATACCAATCCAGTGCGGACTACTGCCACTCTCAGGTCCTTTTCTGTTTTCTTACTTTTACATATCTAATTTCTGTATTCTGGCTTAAGCCGTCCATCGGCTCTCTACTTTCCACGGCTCCCTTCTCCTTCCTGGTTCTTTAAACCCCTTCGGGGGGTCTCCTCGACCTTGGTATTAGAGCCAAAAGGGGAAGCAGAGATGTTCTAATTATCCTTTATCAGAATTTGTGCTGTTAAAATTCATGTTGACGATTTAGCAAAAAAAACAAAGAGTCTGGAATTCATGCTTGATAACACGTAGGTGATATATCATCATCTTAGTATATGATTCTTGTTTATGATGCCTGAGTCCTTCCGGAGATAGTCAAGGTATAAGTCCCGCCAGATAGGGCAGCCTCTGGTCTTTGCAGTAGGGTATCATATATAGGATATTATATGCTACTAAGTAAGGGAGATTAAGGCCTTCTGTTTTCATCGTCTATTTATCTTTCTGCATTTTACTTTCCAGCACTTTGAATTTCTACCATTTAATTTTCTGTCTGTTTTTAATTATGAGTTCATTTTCCATTCTTTCTCTTCTATAACTTCTTCATCTTCTTCCTCTCCATCTTCTTCAAACAATAATAACAACACACACATGGCAAGTTCTTCTTCTTTCAAAAACATCTTTTTTGAAGAAATACAATTTCAAGAAATTAACCAAAATATAGATGACTGGACTCTTCCAGAAGTCTCTCCAAACAAGATTTACCAACAACACCGCTGATGGTGGACTAAACATGATTATATCATACGAACCACTGAAGAATCCTCGCAATCCAACTAGGGCAAGAAGAATTTATTCTTCTATCCCAAAAATCTGTTGAAAAACATAAGCAAAAATATACTTGGATGCATATTGGATGTCTTCAAGTAGGCTTGAAACCTTTGGTCCGAAGATGTCTTAATGTTGCCACCTTAGTTTGCCTAAGAGATGGTAGACATAACAATTTTCGGACTCCCTTTTTGCTGTAGTTGAAGTAGGCCTCCATGAGGGACCAATCTACTTTAACTGTTACCCTAACCAAACTGTCCATTTAAATAATCGAAACATAATGGTTACTCTTAAACTCCTAATTAAATTCAAAGGATTCGACATGAAACCTGGATCTGATCCTGTATCTCTACAATATAGGATACAGTATAAGGTCTCAAAAACCACTACATATATGGCTCTTATGCCTAGAGATGATGGTCAAACAATAGTCTTCTTAACAGATTACAAGAATGTCAATATCACGATTCCTCAAACAATTATGTGGAAAGATATTGTCCTTCCTGATGATTGGAAACTTGACCAAACAACCCAGCTTACTCTAAGACCCATGCCCCAAGTCATCAGGATAACTCAAGATCCATCTTGAACTGTTCATATTTCTTTTGACAGATCATGACAATCTTTTTCTCAAACATCCATGTTTAGAACCGTAAACAGTGAGCTACCTAGGCACTCTTGTTCGATACCTCAATCCCTTCCTTCAGTTATCTATGCTCCTCCTGTTGAGACACCTACAGTTAATTCTTTTCCAACTACGACTTCAATACAAGGAGTAGATAACACCCTAAATATACCTTAAACATCATATCAAAGGGATGATGATGACCTAACAATAGGTTCTCCAACCTAATATGATATGAATGGTGAACCCAGAAGTATTTTTGTTATAAAAAATCATTTTGAAATAGACAAACTAAGTCTTTGAAAAGAATTTTATTCTTCTAGAAAATGCTTTATGAAGGAAATGGTTTAATGAAAATTTCAAAGGTAAATAACCGAGTTTAAACTGAATTTTATGAATTGCTGGAATTTCATGAAATAAACATTTCCTTTTTTTGACTGGTTCCAGGTCTATGTTCATAAACATTTGCTCGGACATTTTTTAACTAAGATAAAAGGTGTTTTAATTTTTAAGGATCCATTTTAATAACAACATCTAAAATCTTGTATTCAACATTTAACCTGTCTTTGGTTATTCCTTCTAAAATCTCAATTGTTTTTTCAAAATACTTTATAGGAACAAGTCATTCTAAAATGCAATTAGACTTTGCCCCTGTGTCAAACAACATTGTTGTTTCTAAAACAAAATTATTGCCAATAATAAGTTTTGCTTTTATATGAAACTTTTGATATGTCAATTGTGAAATTATGTTTAGAAAAGATTCTTCAAACTCTTTAGGATGTTTGTCAAAATTTGTGTGAATTTGTTTTTCTTGATTCTTATTTACGTTAGAAAGTTGATGATTTTCATATATTTGAGAAATCAATGTTTTTTGGGTATCTTGTCTTAATTTAGTTAATTTTACCTCGGCTTTAAGATTATGAATCTCTGATTAGAGGTCTTGGATGGTTGTAGGTTTAGAGGTTTGCTTACATTTTTTGAGAGTTTGAGTTAAATCATATTTAAAAGGAAGTTTATGTTTTGATTTGGAATTGGAGTTTGAAGTGGATGCTGAAGTTAAAATATCTTTAGATTTTGAAAGATATTTTCCCTATCATCAAGGAGTTGAATAATAGTTTCCAGTGAAAGATCTCACAACTAATCATGTTTATAATTGGGAAACTAGATGAATCAAAAAATTCATCAAGTTGAATTTGGTTTATGTTTTCGGAAGAAGAACTAGACTCATTCCCTGGCTCCGAATTAGATTAAGAATTTGAATCAGAATCAAGCATGAGTTTATTGATTTGTTGAAGTACAGGCTCCTCTAGATGAAGCGCCCTAATCTTTTTAGAAAATTTGCAATATTTTACCGTTGATTTTAAATTCGAATTAAGATTAATCTTGAAATCTAAATTTCCAAAAAATATTCAAGATTAATTTTGAAATTCAAACTTTGAAATTCGAATTATGATTAATCTGATTTGATCAAATCATATCTATTTAATTAATCCAAATAATGAGTTAACGAATTTAATTTATCTTTACAAATTAAATCTGAATATCAATGTTAGTTATTTAATTTATCAAATAATTAAATATTAAAACTAACATATATTAATATTAATAATATTATCTATATAATATTATTGTCATTTCAAATATATATAATTCAAAAAAAATCCTAGAATCAAATGCAACATTCATTAAATTTCAATCACATCTTATATTCAATGAATCTAGGTATTAAAGCTGGCTCACATGAAGTTGACATTAAGCATGGAAATAGGCCAAGCCAAGCCAGGTTTTGGTTAAATATGCCTAAGCCTGTAGTGAAGATAATGAGCCTATACCTGAGCCTTAATACATGTTTTCGTAGGCTTAGGCATGAGCCTTCAAAAAGCCTAGTAAGACCTTAAGCCTTTTTAGAGGTCTACATATAATGTAGGACTCTAAAATGGCCTCAAAGTAGGCTTTAAGTGTACTATACTTATTGTGTGTAAGTTTTTAATAGGCTTCAAAGCCTACATACATACAAATTAAAATAAATTTTGATTGAATTTCAAATAATTATGAAGGAATATTAAATATGGTCTAAAATTAATATCTGATATTTTAATAAGAAAATCCTATTAGCATCTAACACTAATAGCAGTTTATTACATCTATAAAAAATTTAAAGTAGTATATAATAATATCATGAATATGAACTAAAAATTTAAACACAGCTTCATCAGCATCAAGTCTTTAATATAATCTCCTCATGTTCAGATGGCTCCTACATAATAAAAGAAGTAGTTTAAAATAAATAACTAGTTCAACACAACTACACAAGCCTAACCAATATGCAAATATAAAATTTAATAAGAAGAAAACATATATTCATACTTTATGTTTTCTCTTCAATCCATATTTATTATAAAGCCAATCCCAACCACATAAAATAATTTCAATAGATTATTCATTAAGTCTGGCACGATATTCATCAATCACCCTTCCCCTAACACTAAATGTGGATTCTTATGCCATAGTTGAGATAGGAACTGCTAATACATCTGATGTCATCCTAGATAAAACTTTAAACTTTGCACTATTGTTCTTCCACCACTCTAAAGCACAGAAAGATGAAGAATCAGAAGATGGAATATAAGGTTCACTATCAAGATAAACTTTGCATTCCTGTATCCTTTTGTTGTGCACTAGTATCTAGCAAGGAAATGTTATCAGTATTAGTTTCACCTAATGAAAAATATGAATCCTCTCTGCATAACTCTATATACTCAAGATATAATTCCTCCAATTCCTCTTTCACCTTTTCCACATTTCGCTTAGCCTCACTCTCTAATTTATATATTAAGGGGAAGCTAATTTCAATAGCATTGAATTTGATCATTGGATCTAGAACACTTGCGATAGCCATCAATAAGTTGCACTCCCCCCAATGTTTATCAAATTTTTCATTCATAGGCATTGTCAGCTCATTCAAGAATAAGTCAGAAGATTCCATTGCCTCATCAATTGCTTGCTTTACCCTATGAACTTGAGTAAGATATAAGTTAGATGTTGGATATTCACTAACTGAGATGACATGAGTGGCATCATTAAAAACTTCTACAAGGCGACAAACCTTCCCAATCTTTTCCTAATCTCAAGATCCGATGCACAAGTATAATGGGAATCTTTTTCATTATAAGCTGAAAATTCATGCTTGAATTTAATTGCAATCATCAAAATTAAGAAAGTAGAATTCCATCTTGTAGGACAATCTATAAGTTTTCTTTCTTTCAAACCTTGTAACTCCACAACCTCACAAAAAGATTTCAGCCTTGCATCTGAAGCATTTATAAACTTGACACTTTCACGAACTTTATGAATAATTTCTTTAATGGTATTAAGACCATCCTGAACCAACAGATTTAGAATATGTACGCAACATTAACATGAAATAACTTCCCACAGAGTACCAATTTATTGATCAATGACAAATTATCCTTCAAAGTTCTTAGGCAAGTGTCATTATAGCTAGCATTGTCAACAGAAATAGAGAATATTTTGTTCTCAATGCCACAAGATCTCAAACACTTGAAAATTGCATTTGCAATAACTACTCCTTGTCTTGGAGCAGGCACTTTAACAAAACTCAAAACTCTCTTCTGAAGATTCCATTCCACATGTCTCTTGTAATCCTAACCTTGCTCACATTCTTCAATATCTTTTTTAATGTATTCTTTTCAGCCTCATACAACTTGAGGCAATCACTTCTTGCTGTCTTACGAGTAACTCTTCTAAAATCTGGATTTGCATATTCAAAGGCTCACATCAAAACTTCATCTTCTATCATGTTAAAAGGACGCTTATGCACCATAATAGAAGTAGCTAATATTTCTCTCATCTTTTCATTTGAATATTTAGTGCCAATAATAATAAAAGGATTAATTCCTGATTCACTTGATGGTGGAAACTGTATTGTTGTTTGCTTATTTTGTCGAGGGATGAACAATCTTCGTTGTAAACAATTCTCTAGATGTCTTTTAAGATGGATAGTGCGGGGCCATTGTACGTAAAGCAAGAATACATACCAAAAATATAATATCTATATATATATATATTAAAACGTAAATAAAGAGATGCATTCACTCAAAAGCTTATAAAAAGAGCATTAAGAGGCAGAAAGATGTGTTCCTTTTCTTTGGCGGCAACACAAGAGTTTGAGTTCAAATGGAAGGACATTTGAGACCTAAAGATGCGAAAGATTAATACCACGAACGGGGGTTCAGCTCTGATTATTAGTTTATCCTTTTTTTCATCTTCTTTTTTATTTCTTTTATCTTTTGTTTGGTTAGCTCTTACTTTATTCATGGGAATGCTCAATTTATATAGATAAACCTTCATTTTGGATTATTGTAGTTTGATTATGAATTAGTGAATGATAATTTCAATCTTTAATTGCTTTAATGTTATATTTGTTTATTCAATTATGTGCTTGATTGTCCTGAAGAATAAGGGATCTTATTATGATAGATTTTGGTGTTCTAAAGGAGCCTAGGAAAAAGGAATTTAAAGTAGACCTTCAATTAAATTGTGTATGATTAATTTGTATAACTTAATTTGCTTGTAAGATATGAATACACCTACCGGCCCTACATAGTAACATTAGGCTTGCATTTTATTTTGTCTAATTATATAATCATCTAAGGAATTAGAGATTAGTTAAGATAATTAGAATGTCTTTTGTTGAGTAGGAAGACCTATTTAGTTCATTAAGAATCCTAGATTAGCATATATAACTTTAATTACAATTAAGGGGAGAAATTAAACACTAAGAAGTAATCAAGGCTATAATAATCTAAGTTGTTGCTTAAGATCTAGAATCACCCTTAGCGTTAGTTATAGTTAAGATTTAATTTATTCTTCTAGTTAGATTTTTATTCAATTTTTTATTATATCTATGTATTTCGCTCAACTTAAATGAAAGTGTAAAATCATTGCTAAACTTAGTTGGTACCAAGTTTTCATGAAAACGATATTTTACTCACATTTTATTACTTGATACAGCTTGTGCAATTGCGGAGTTATTGGTTCATATTTTGTTCCCATCACTTAGCAGGGCAACTTCAGCAGGGAACGTCATCAATAGCGTCATCCATGTCACTACCGCATGCAGCGGCTTAGCCAATTGCCTCATCAGCGACAACATTGATGACCATAAAGAGCTGCTACTGATGAATTCTCATGTAGCCAGAATGCTTTGCGATCAGTCTAAGACTGGGAACAAAGGGAACAAAAATAAGCATGTTGTACCTTGCCCTTGAAATGCGAAATACATAGCTACAATCGGCCTTCCCTCACCAAGTTCAAATCATAGGAAAGAAAGTTGTGCTATCTACAAATAAAACTATCATTTGTAAAATCCTAAATTTCATAAACGGAAATAAAGGCCAAATTGATGAATTACAAAATGATTTAAGGCCCCATAGTAAGAAAAATAGAAAGGAAAATGCCTATAAACAAGAGAGGATGATTTACTAAGTCCCTAATATTGAGAATTTTAAGTAGAAATGATTAAAGGGCAAAATGGTCATTTGGGATAATAATAAGGGTAAAATGGTCATTTTGAATAAAAAGACCTAGGGCATAAAATGTCATCAAATAATAAGGACATTTTGGTAATTTGATCAAAAAGTCAAAGTAGACCAAAAAGTCAAAGTTAACTCAAAAGTCAAAGTTGACAAAAAATGTTAAAGTCAACCAATGGTAAGGTTGGAATTAAGAAAGAGTAGAAAAAGTGATGGCATTTTGGTAATTAAGAAAGAAATAAGAAGCTAGTGGCATTTTCGTAAATAAGTGGAAAGTAAGACAATTAATGGCATTTTCGTAATTAAAGAATTTCGGAGTTAAGGACGATTAAGAACTAATTATTTGAGGTAGCAGGAGTTCTCAAACGTCAGAGACCCAAACTGAGAAAAGTTTAGTTGGGTCATAAAGTAATTAATAAAATTATTACCCGGTGTCCGGTGCGGGCACTTTCAAAGTACGGAGAACAACAGTGCCCGAAAGCCCCGAAAAAGTATTTTCTTAGAAAATTAATTACGGAAAATCCAGGAAGAATTTGGAGAAACGGAAAAGGGCTGGAGTATCATGGGAAAATATAGAATTTTCCATGCCCTTAAGTCAAATTGGCCACCAGAAGCACATTTTACGGAGTTGCACGCAAATCGAGGATCTTGACGAGTTACGAGGGAAACCCGGAGATGCTAAGGGTTAGGACATGATGCCACCTAGGCAAGGAGGCCTAGGGAATGGTGCCACATGAGAGAGAAAGTCTCCAGAAAAGTAAAAAGATAATTACCCGTATAAAGGGTACTTTACGGAAATGTGTGCTACCGAATCAAGTAACTGGACATTAATGGATCTAGTCAGCCCAATTAAGTCATTAATGTGGTGGTTAAGAGTAATTATGACACCTTTTTCACTTACCACATGGGCTTGACAAGTGGCAAGATCTCAAGCTTCAAGAGGAAAACTTAGCCATTAAGTTTAAATCCTAGCCATTCAAGTTTTGAGATGACTTATTATTAAGAAAAAGCTCTCCATTTTTCTCTCAAAAACCGCCACTCTCTCCCTCTCTCTTTGGTATGAACTTTTCTCTCCTCTCAAGCTCCCAAAAAATGTCATCTTCAAGCAAGAAGAGAAGGAAGAAGAGCTACACACACAAGGTAAACTTCCAACCACCCAAGCAACATCTTTTCTTGAGACTTGCAACCTCTTTCACCTTTCTAATGGTGAAAAGAGAAAATGAAAGGTTTTAGAGACATTAAAAGGTTGCAAGGTTCTCTTTAAGTTGTCAAGAGTAGTTTAATGAAAGTTCTTGTTGTTTTGATTGTTGTTGGGTGTTGTTGTTGGAACTTTGGAAACCCTAAGAGTTGGAAGAGGTGCTGTCCATTTGAGGTCTTGTAGGGGAAAGAGGTGTTTGAGTCATATGATGCTTGAATCATGATTTGGAAGCAAGAATACACAAGTATTCATAAGCAAAAGTTGAAAAATCCAAGAACCCTTCTTTTTCTGTTTTTTCAAAAATCTGCAAAAAATAGAAGGAGTGTGATTTTGATGATTCTAATGCTTCAAATGGCTTTAAAATGATGTTTTGTGTAGGGTAAAGCTAAGAGATGGATTTTAGAAGCCTTAAGGGCCATAAAAATCAAGTCTTGAACTTGTAGGACTCTTAGAAAAACCAAAAGGGGGTTTTGTGCGTTTTTGCAAGTTTTATGGCATATTGATGGTTGTATGTTCATATGAATATTATGCCATGATCTTTAGGGATTTGAGACCCTCAAGAGCACACTTGGAAGGGATCCAAGAGAACTTTGAAGTTCAAGTAAAAAGGAAA
>JANTPZ010113571.1:0-13738 GCA_025593235.1 Vachellia pachyceras | reverse complement strand
CACTAACTTCCATTGGCTGCACTGTTTTCCTAGTCTTAATTGCCCCATTGTAGTAACCATCCGTCCACACCAGAATCCTTGATGATTAACCAAATCAACAAAGAGAAACCCACAGTTTAAATCAATCATAATATGCTGTATGCACGCACACTGTAATTCACAATTGCAAAGCATGAATGAAGCAATCATTGACTAAGGAATGGATGGATGTTTTTGTGTGTGTATGAAGAAGAAGAAGAAGTACCCTTGTTGGGGACAAGGCTGCCAGAAAAGACTGTAAGTCCATTGAACTGATTGGACGGCGTCTTGGAGCATGGTCTGAAGGCTGGTGGTAGGAGGCGCAGCCATTATAGTGTTAGGGAATTAGGCAAGTGAGGGGGCAGTTGGTGAAGAGATTATGAATGATGAAGGTGAATCACGAAAGGATCGAAAAGGGAAAAAGGGAGCTGTGCATGAAAAGTAAAAAAGAGGAGGGAGAGGGTCATGATGGGAACTGAAAATCAACAAATGTGGAGGGGCATATAAGAAGCAGGAGAGGGAAGAGAGGGTGAAGAGAGAAAGACCTGCAGATAAGAAGAGGGTTTGATGACTTTGAGGTATCCAAGAAAAGACGACACAGGGGAGGTATGTGATGAGATGAGAAGAAGGTTTGTTAATTGGTAGATGAGTGGAAATAGGGTTACGAGAGCTGCAGAGTTGGGAGGTGATTGACTGGTTGGTCTACCAGACAGTTCGCGGGCTTTTATGTATCCTATGCGAGAGGGAGAGGGAGAGAGAGAGGCGAGTGGTGATTCGGTAGTTGTGGGAGAGCGCGTGGGTATGGGTTTCTGAGTTTATTAGAGTGAGGGAAGGCCAGTTATCAGGTGGCAGCTGTCAAGCCGCATACCCTTCAATTGCCCATTAAGCCCTCCAGTCAGAGTAATAATTACCACCCTACCTTCATCCCTGTTACTACACTCCCCCTTCACTTTCTTTATCCATATATAAACCAACGACTCTTAACTGATATTCATGAAAATAATAAAAGTTGGTTAATAGTTTAAATTATTCTATTTTTTTAGAAAAATTTAAAAACTGCATCTTATGAATTCTAACACAATCTGTCTGAGTGAGTTCCCCTGAACCATTATCAACTATATTTATAAAATGAAACAATTTCCACATTCTTCATTCCACATTAATGACGACTCGTCAGTTCCTGAGCTCCCATCCCAGCATGTTGCCATTCATCGCCTTCTTTTCACAGTTTCAATAATGGGTGCACAAAGATCCAAGTTTCGGCCACTGTGGATTTGGACTCGCTCGTACCGCCCCTCCTGTTCTCAGGAGACCGATAAATAACTGACACGCGAGAAGCTTCAAGAATTAAATTTGCTATGAAATTAAGGTGAAATCCAACATTGCCCTTATTAATCTGGTTATTTGGTTTCTTCTTTTTTTTTCAAACGAGTTTGAGTGTTACTGCTCTTGCAAAGCAGTGTTTTTTTTTACGTTAATAACTATATTACACATAAATTAAGATGAAATTTTTTCACATATTTACATCAGAATCCGTAAAATCACTCTCAACAGATTTTTCAACAGGGACAGTGTAGGACCATAAGGGGAAGGGCAAGTACGGCTCTCCTTCAACGTTGACTTTCGGTTGTGCGGGTCGCACATGTAAAATTCGATCGCCACTCACTGCTCATCACAATTTTCTTTACCCAACGACATCAATGGCCAAAAACGACAAAAAAAAATTTAATTCACTAAAGAAGATCAGGGTCGTTTAAAAACGATGGCATGAAAATTATCATGAGACGTCGTCTAACGAGTTGTTGGCTAATTTGCCCATGCTCTACTTTGATAGTAAAACAATGATTTTATGTATTTTTATTCATATACCAATGACTTTAAAAATATTCAAAATCTAAAAAAGTTAGCGATTTTATTGCATATATGTCTTTCTTTTTTGGAGGAGATTCATCTCTTTCTTATTTCACTAAATTATATGTATTCATTTAATAATAATTTATAAAAAATAAAAATGCGCATTGATATAACTTCTTACTAGTTCAACTTTCAAAAGTGGGGGAGGAAGTATAATTTTTTTGTGTATAACATATATTTAAATCATTAGGGTATCTTCTTGTAGCAAAAGAGTATCGACATGGGTAGTTTGAAAAAAAAAGGTTAAATATAGGGATAGATATTATATTTAAAACTAAATATAATTTTTACTTAGATTTTAATTATAACAAGAATTGTTGGAAGTTGTGTATAAAACTTGAGGTAGTAATAGTAATGAACTTAATGTAATTTTGGCAATGTTTATCCGAAATGGGATTGATAGCTTCGATAGGGTCACACTGAAATCACATTGGTTTTGGTTTTAAAAACAATCGGTCACCGAAAATTTGTTGAACAGTGTTATGTTTCAAGAATTTACTGGTTACAGCTAAAACTTTCATATTTACACATTTATTTAGCAGTCCAATGCTTGGAATCTATCTATATCTAACCTTCTTACATGTTAGGTGGCTAATCATTTGTTTATTGCCTTAGTAATTAGTAATTTGTGGGCTCTAGTTTGCAGGAGCCCAGAATTTAATTCGCAATAGCCTCGAGGAGTGATTCTCATTTGTAAATTCTCCAAATACGCAGTGACGATGCCCGTACGGACTTAGTTGCAGATGCGCATTTATAATTTACTTATTTTATTAGGAAAGATCAGAAAACTCAAAACCCTCTCAGGTTCTCACACTGCAACTGCAGGCGTTGAACTAAAACTGTGTCCGTGTGAAAAAATTGCTGGGAGAGCATACTTTGACAGACGGTGTGTGAATCTTTACATTTTCTGAAAAAAATTTATGGAATCCCATAAAAATTTATGAATTTTGAGATGCTTTTTACGGGTCTCAAGATACTTTTTGTCTTAACTTACGTATACCGTTTGGGAAATTTTTCCCAAAAAAGGCCCGAATGCATTTTGGTAGAATATATATTGTTTAAAATGTATTTATATTTGATTAAACATTGAATTCAAAGTGCATTTACTAAAAATGAGTTGTTCATAATGTATTTTGAAAAGAGTTACTCAACGCTAAAGCCCACGAGTTAACGAACTTTTGGATTCAAAATGCTTTCTACAAGTCCAAACACAATTCCCAAACTGTCATATTACCAGATCACATAGACCAATCAAACGAATAAAGCGAAGAAGCATAAAGGTGGATCCGATTTCCACACAGCACTATACGTTGGAATTACCCCCCACTCTCAGTATATGGGTATTAAAACAATTGGCCACATAATGATCCGCACTCTTTCTATATATCATATACAAAACATAAATCCGAAGGAATTTGCTTTCATCCTTCGACGGTTTTAATGATTTACAAAATGCAATTTTTTAACCAAAAAAAAAATTCCGGCGCTGTATATGTCTTTTCTAATCCGTCCAGCTTGTCTGTAAAGTAATGTTCGGTGGAGTCCACAACGTTCAGCCCACATATATATGCTGATACATTGGTGCAGAAGTTCATAATGACTTGCAATGGCAGATCACCGTAAAGAGAATCAGGCAACCGTTACGAAGGAAGCAACGTGGCTAGGATTGAAAAATTTAGGTGGAAGTCCTGGAAAACTTCTCACAGCGAGAGTCAGAAATGTTTATTTGTGTGCCGCTTAAGCAGAAGTGAGTAGAGAATCTCATTCCAAGAATCAGGGACGCCAGGTAAGCACCAGTGGCTGCAGTCTTCCCGCTGCAAAGCGGCTATGGTGTTATTAGGCCCCAGATAGTAAATAGATGCGTGCCCATCTTTTCTGCTCAGTGACATCTGTGTCACGTTTAACAACTCCAAGTTCTTCGCTTCTGATTGATTCAGGTGCTCTGATATGGCATCGACGGGGATTCTGAAATGCTTGTCAGATAATGGAGGCAAAGACCCTAAATCAGGAAGTGTTTCCGAGTGACAGCTGCCACCAGTGTTCCAGTCGCCATCTCTGTCACATCCTTCAAGTGTGTTAGAATTCAGTCATCATGTATTCTCTAGGTGTTAATGAATAATGAGTTCCAAGAAACGAGAAAATCAGCCACAAGTTAACTGCAAGGAACAAAATCGTATATGCTATCAAGCAAACATGACAAAAGACCATGAAGCCGCAGCAACAGACTCCTGACAGAAGGATGCTTTCAATTTTTCCAACTGATTCATGACATGTAATTCATTAATACTAAAGCAACCGGACAGTTTTAAAGGAAATGGCGTACAGATGTTGTATAGTAACTATTAGTTACACAATTACATAATGTATTTCTCCTCTATGACTTAGCTATAATATTAATTTACATTTATGGAGTAGTGGGGATTGTAGCTCAGAGCCCAACAGAAACTATGGTTAGAGAATAGCAAGCGCATAAAAATAAAATAGTAAGCGCAAAATGAACAATCAAAGTTTAGGCAAACCTGAAATGCACAGGAGCATAAGTTCGGAAAAGGACATAAGTCTTGTTCACGTTTACTTCACCGACAATCCAGTCCAGTACTGTCTCCATTGATTTTCTGAACGCATCCTCTACAGTCATACTGATGTTCACTTCCTTCCCAACTTGGAAGTAACAACCCCTAAAAACATACAAAAATCCTAAAGATTAGACAGCTAACCAAATTAGCCATCAAATTATTCTCACAAACATTTCCATATCACTAAACAATTGAAAAAAAAAATCAATGATTCATGATTCGACAAAGAGGAAAAATAAAAGTAAACGAAGAAAGGAAGTGGAAGAATTCTGGTCCTCCTATGGTTTCCCTAGTAGGGCATTATCTTGATACCCAGATATTTATAGTTGTACACAAGGGCAAGGTATCTTAATTGAATTGACAAAAACCATTTACAAAACTTCTCAATGCAATCACAATTATTGCCAGCACATAAATCATCTAAAACAAACAGGTGTATCTGTTACGCTTGGTTCCTTCTTGATGATGCAGGTCCCCAACTACTCGAATTTCAAATGTTAAGTATATCTCCTCTTGTTTCGTTTTCCAACAACAATACAAGCTTAATACCTTGTAAGATCAGATACTTGTGAGAGACATAACAATGGGGCAAGCGCTTTGAAAATTGAATTAGTAAGACTAATAAACTAGCTCATCAAACAACCTGAGCAGATAAGAAATTACTTACATTTTAATAGTTTTCTCATTATTCCACCAATGTCCCGCATTAAGAACCAATACATCTGCACCTTGCCACTGGGGATAAGTCCAGTCCATTAGGTCAACTCTTAAAGTCATTTTTACCTCTTTAGGAGCTCCAGTTGGAGGCCGTCCCTGCACTACTAGAAACGGAGATCTGTAGTACTCCACAGTGCAATTAAAATCTTCAAACTTGAATGCTAAGAAGCCGTTGTGTTTTGTGATTGGGCTGCCATTAACCTCATACACAGTGCTCTTGTTAGAAACAACAGAAGAGAGCATACAAAGGAGTGATTCCCACTGGTTCCTTCCAATTGAATCACCAACAAATACAAGCCGCTTGTCCCGCAGCTTTTCCAACATTTTCCTTGCATCAAACCTGTTACAAGTGTGAGAGAAACCCCATTAAGATTATAATTCAAAAACAAAACCAAAACTTCAGAAGCACCTAAAATGTTTAAAAATCAAACTACAATGTATAAACGGAGGTTTCTCGATTGCCCCAAGTCTATTACCAACCTTGATCAAAAGCCCAAGGATCCACTTCGAAGACACTGGACATAAAGAAAATTAAACTCATAAACAACAAAGCGTAGAGGGTTGAAGGCCTTCGCTAGCACAAGTTAGAAGGTGCAAAAGATGCAAGTCTAGAGCAGATGATGAAGCTGCTTACACCACAATCCAACAAAATAAATCATAACGAAGCAGACTTTACGTTTAAGAGCAGCAATTACCAAAATGGGACAATACGGAAAACTCCAAGCAATGAGCAATCGACTATTGAGTTTGACTGATCCACTAAAGAAAACATGGAATTGCCTAAACAGCCGAGAGTTGACAAAGACAAGTTGAGTGTCTATAAAAGAACAAAAAGCTTTCTTTTACTTGATGTTGTGGATGTAAACTTCCCGCGAATAATTTTCTAGAGGTCTGGATTACAACACCACTGTTTTCTTACAATCAATTTATTTCAACTGTATAAACTAATGGTCGATCACATAATGCATTGAAAACTAGAGCAATTTATACAAACAATTGATTTCCATGAACAACAAAATGAGCAGAAACCTCATTTATGGTTATGCTGAAACCATTCAGCCAAATCAAACTTCCCAGTAATTCGTTTTCAGAAGAACACAGGTAGCCAAACACTTGCGGAAAAAGAAAATAATAAGTCTCATGATAATGTTTTTCGTCATTTTCTCAGTAACCAGAATCGAAATGTGAAGGTAAGAATAAAAAGAAACCTGGGCAGGTTGCAAGTTCTGGGCTGCCACCGCCACTTAGTGTAGAAGCTATCGGGCCTGCCGTTCTCAGAGCAGCGAAAACCATGATCCAAGAATGAGCAATTTGTGGAATGATATAGTGGATAGCTCTCATCCCAAACCCAATTCCCATCAAATACATCACACCCATCACCCTCTTCATCCAGAAATTCAACCCGCGCACCCCCAGTCAAATGTGGAGGCGAAAATGACGACGAAAAATGCAATCCCAGCAAAGGAACTCGCCGAGAACTTAGCCCCGTCATTGCAGCACCGTAGTCAAGGTAAAAGAAGCAGCTAACGAGGAGAAGGACGATCAAGAAGAAGCCAACTATGCCCAAAGAAGGTTCAAGAGGGTTGCAGGGCTTACATTTTTTGAACAAGTCCAAGAGGGTCATAGTGTCGGCCGAGTCCTCCGAAACTGCACTCTTGCTCACATTCATGGGTGGGATGGCAAGAGGGAACAAACAGTGTGAGGGATTTTGAGGCTTCAGAGACAGAGTTGGGAAAAGGGATAAAGAAGTGAAGCACAGGAAGAAGGCATTAAGGGAAGAGAGGCGCAGTGCTACTGGGCTTGGAGTTTGGCATCAAGAAGGGGGTGAAAACGAAGAAGTTCGCTTAGAAATGAAGAACCGATGAAATGAACCAAACAGTTATGATGGTTTCAGCTTTAGGTTTGGGAAAGCACGAAGAGAGGTTCAAGCATTCTGGGATTCTGCGCCCCAAGTATTTTAATTTTATTTTCTGAACTCGCGGCGATGTGCCCTTCCCCGGGGTCGCAGCAGGCAAGCAGCCAAAAAAAAAAAAGAGGTGAGGAAGCGGAGGCAAGATTTGAAATTAATTAATTTATTATTTTTTACCATTCAAGTAATCGTTGGTTGAAGTATTTGGAGTGCATGAAAGAGACGGAAAAAAAAAGATCCAGTTTTGGTCCTCATCCTCGAAATAGTGTACCGTCCCCATCCTTGAAATGCAGCGTTTCACTAAGCATTCGCCCTGTTTAAAACCCTAGCTCCTCCAACACTTCCCCGTCGTGCTCCAAAGCGCAGCTCCTCCAAGCCTCCGCTGTCTCGAAAAAGCCGCAAAAGGTAATTTTTAAAGATCGAAAAAGCCTCCAAGCCTTCACCCTGTTATCCTTTCTTTTCTTATTTCTCTGTTTGCTTACCAATTGCTTTATCTCATCCCTTTGTGCATCTTTTTCATATTTATCTGCTTAAGTTTTTTATCCGTTCTTATATGTCAATGATGAAATTGTAATTGGGGATGTAAAAATGCTGTGTTGATCCGTTTTCATTAAAAAAAATGGTCTGAATCATAGTGATAGTACATTGTAGTTTCAGTTTGAACGAAGAATATGAACTTTCAAGGAAATATCTATCTATATTATGGAATTGCAAATACGTGATATTATTTTGCTTTACAAATTTCAAACTTTGACAGCCTATTAAAGCCATACGCACCCATCACCCTTCACTTCGCACGTCTATTTCCTTCCCCTCACTCGATCACTTGTCTCTCTCACCTCATGGAAAACAGTCCCGAATTACCAACAGAAGAAGAAGCTCTGGTCAGCAAGATTCAAGAGCTTCTCACGGAGTCCGACAGTGAAACGGCTCTATGGAAACCGAGATGAAGGGAGTTGGGGGTGCTTGTGTGGTCTGAGAAAATGCAAGGCGTCATAGGCTATCTTCTCCTCTGTTGCCGTCACTCGGAGCTGCTCCTCTGTTCCGTTGATCTCAGCTGCTGCACTTTAAGTGGGAGAAGGCGATGGTGATGGAGTAGGAGGGTGAGGGAGACGGAGATGATGAATTCAGTTGGCAATGGAAACTGAAAAGAAGAAGACGATGGTGATGATGAGATGGCGACACGAGGTGAAGGTACGATGGAGACGTCTTCAGGTCTGGTGGCAGGGAGAATGAGCGCACGCGGGGAGGCATTCAGGATGGAGGAAGATGAGGATTGGATTGAAGCAGAGCGTCGCGAGAAATGGAATTTGTATTAGTGAAACGGTGTGTTTTGGGATGAGGATGGTACGCTATTCTTTCATAGATGCACCGAAACTGATTCCAAAAAAAAAAAGAAATGGTAGGACATTGGTCAAATGTTGGCAACAATTATTGAACCTATTTGGTTTAGCATTTGCATGTTCAAATACACATTTAACAGCATTTTTTATAAAACGAGATAATCTCCTTCATATATTTCTTTTATCTTACGTAAAATTATTTCTTTACTGCGTTTTCAAACATGCATATGATAGGAATAAAAGCTAGATTCCAAAGGACATGTTTGGGTGGCAAATTAAAATTGTATTGCACTCCAATGCGAGGGGGAGTGAAAGAGGCTTATTATTGCTTGTTTATTATTCATTTAACGGGATGGTCCATCTTAAAAAAGCAGCGGCTGTGGTTCTTGGAACTCATAGGATGACAGCTGATTCACATTAATCTCTCACCACCTACCAAACGGTTGTGACTTTTCGTGAGTCTAAAAATATTTGACATGCATTGCCATTGCTTGTCACCCGATGTTATTCTCTGTATTAAATATATTTTTTTATGGAGAAAACTTAGGTCCAGTACTTGATGTGCTAAATATCCAGTTCCCAATGAAAAGAGTCCATCTGTACCATGTGGGCCCCAGGAAACGAGCACGACCTTCCGATTCCTTCTCTGCTTTCTCTCTTGCTGTCTCCACCACCATACGCTGATGTTTCTTCCTCGCGCTGATGTTTCTGCTGATCGTGACCACGTCGGCGGCGGTGGGTTTGCCCACAGTGGTCATGGTCATCTGCCACAATAGCAACAAAGAAGGAGGAATGGAATCTGGATAACAGAGCACGAGCGACATCTCTGTACCAGCGACGCGACCAAGGTGGATGGATGAGGGACGAAGAAGGCTGAGGTAGTCTGGAGGTTCGAAGTGGCTGGTGGTGTGAATGGGAATGAGAGCAGCGGCGTCGTGTATGGAAGTCGATGGAATGGAGGTTGCTGCTTGTGGATGATGAAGGCTGGCGGCTCGTCTAGTGGTCTCTCCTTGCGCGGCGTGCCGATCGTGATTCGTTTCATGGGCCCACTTGGTACAGATAGACTCTTTTCATTGGGAACTGGATATTAAATACATCAAGTACTGGACCTAAGTTTTCTCCTTTTTTTATCTCTATAATTTTTGGAGATTTAGGTTTTAATTCTTAAAATTAAAAAGTGGTGGTTTTAATTTCTCAAATTCATTCTATTAAAACCATCATTTTTAAACTTTAAAGATCAAAACACATAATCATCACTTTTAAATTTTAAGGATTAAAACACAAATTAAGAGCTTGTTTGGAAGCTATTTTGAAAATAGTTTTTATAGATGCCAAGGCAAAACCTAGGTTTTGGAAAATAGCTTTTGCAAATTCCGAGGAAAAATCTAGATTTTGAAAAGTGATTTATGTTTGAGAAGTTATTAGCTTTTACGGATTCCGAGACAAAAAAGTGAGTAGGAAAGAGGAGAGAGAATGAAATGTAGGAAAGAGGAAATAGAAGAAAGAAAAAGTAGGAAAGAGAAAGAAAGAAAAAATAGGGAAGAGGAAAGGGAAAGAAGAAAAAAAGTAGGAAAGGGAAAGAACGAAAAAGTAGGAAAGAGAAAACTTAAGTTTCAAACTGAGTTTTTGTAATCAAAATAACTTTTTAGAAAAAATTTTATACTGGAACAAAACATAGGTTTTGAGTTAAAATTTAGGTTTTGAAATCAAACATAAGTTTCAGGAAGTGATAGCAAACAAGCCCTAAGACAAGTTACATGGGTAAAAAATATGTTAACCGTTATTCTCTCAATGGTTCTACTTCTACATAAAAATGCCATACTTTTAATTCATAGACGAAATGTTGGCAATAATAGTAATAATAATTCATAGACGAAATTAATTCTGCAACTTGATTGAATTTCTTATGCCCCGTTTGGTATAATGGAATTAATTTTGATGAAAATTGAAATAGATATGGAGATGGATATGGATATGGAGGTGGAAATAGATATGGAAATGGGTTTTAAAAGTACGTTTGGTATGCCATGGAAATGAGAATGGAATCCATGTTTTTGTTTTTTGTTTGAATGGTGATTTTTTTGGAAATGTAACCAAAAAGACTATTTTACCCTTGATCAAATTATAAACTTAGCTCCAGAAGGGTATTTTTGTCCAAAATATTTTGGCTCCATGGAATTGAGATGAATTCCATAAGTTAAGGTGTGTAATTGAAAAGGGGTGTTTTGGTGGAATTGAATTCCACATAGATTTACAATTCCATCAAATCAAACATGTCAACCTCGTAGAATTAAATTCCAATTTCATACTCCTATTTCCACTCTATCAAACAAGACTAATACCAAAGTAAACTTAATGTCGGTGTAGCCAGGGCCAGCTTTCGGCTGAGATGATGCCCGCACGACTCGACCCTGCTTACCAACACCCATATAGAGGAGCATGATGATACCATAACGGGAGATCGCTGGCAATGATAGGCTTGTTTAATAGAAAAGAACGAAAGAAAAACGAATATGCTCGAGTCCAAGAATGGAGAACAACCATTCATGATCCCAAAATCTTTAATTTGCAATTATTTCAAAAGAAAAGATAAAGAGTTTGTTTATCCTAGGGTTAATAAAGCATACTCATACAAGTTAAGATAAAACCATCTTTTACATACTTACCTTATAAATTTTAAATCACATTAAAAAGTTAACTTCCGTTGATCAATCGAAACAAGCAAATACAAAGTTGAGGCCAGATATAAGTGAAAATGCGGAGAGAAGGGAAGCAATAAACAAATTGGAGAGAGCAATTATAAAAGGTGTGGATTTACCACAAAAATGTCGGAAGGCGGATGGTGAGCTCTAGCTGTCACTGTTAACATTGATTGTAATCATGCATGCTATGCTACCGCAGCACAGCTCTCATTCCCTCGCCTTGAGGCTCCAGCCTCCGTCCCTAAACCCAAATACCCCTTTTATTTTTCCTGCCGCTTCCACGCTATACTTATCCTCTAAACCCCTACATTAAATTCCTTTACTTCATGTTGATATTTTACGGAGCATATTCTTTCATAGCATAATCGCACGACATCATTTTTCTCATACGTACTTGTAAATGAAAAAAGACTTGCTATTTCAAGCTTGTAACCCATCCATCCACAGTAGCCCAGAAAATACAAAATCTCACCACTCAAGAGTAGACAGTTCACCTGGCGTTCTGTTGGCATCTCAATTACTCTCTCGGCAAGCAAGACAGTCAGTGCCATTGCATTGGCGAGCCTCTCAAACTCTTAACATACGGGGTCCATTTAAGAAAATGGTAGAGAAGTACTTTTACGTAAACCAAGGTAAACATGTGGAGGAGATTGTCTCGTTTTGCGGAAAAACACTGTTGAACGTACTTTTGGGTGAAAGTCTCGTATCAGGGAACATGATGCACTTCAAACAAAATCGAAAGATAACCCCACCTCCTTTTATCCGTCAAAAATACCAAGATTGACTAAATAAACATCGGGAATTAGCATTAAAACTCCTTTGATATCCCTAATACTCGCCACAAATTCTACCTATAGCATCGGTTTACAACTCCAAGCCATACAGATTGAAATTCAGCGCCCACGACCACGCCCACGACCACGGCCTCGACCACGCCCACGCCCCAATGGCTTCCCTGGAAACAAAATCGATGGTTGAAAACCATAACTCACTAAATACCAGCTACCACAAGCTTACAGTGTCTAAAATATGCTGTGATCAAATAATATACAGTACCGGCAGTTGGCTTCTTAGGTTTCACCCTGGGTGTCTCCTCAACCAGTAAAGTCTCGAGATTCAAGCTATCAGGAAGGATGTAATAACGGATATTGGTTCCCCTTACACTGAGATGATCCAGAGTCACAGGGTTTTTCCCCTTCAACGTCAATTTGACTGTTTTTAAATGTGTATTCATACTGATGTCCACACCTATTATAAAGCAAGAAGTCCAGAGATAAACTAATCAGCTAGAGCCCACAATTCAGAGACTAGGTCAAGCACTTCATTTTATAAATAAGGAGACAATATATGCTTTCAACTTATAAATAACTGGGAGCTTCATCCAGATTGTATGCATAGTACGTGTCAAATTTCAATAAGATGATCCTAAACCTCATAAAAACATTCGAGCTTTCTCCACAATAATTATTTAAAAAACAGTGGGCAGTGTGCTTCTTAACCAAACGTGACAAATATGGTATCAATTATCAACATATAAGGTACACCTTGTCCATGTCCTATTTATTTCACTCTAAAGTTCATCCAGAAGGGCTTTCAGCAAGAAATTCAAAACAGACTGCATGGTGTGCAATCAGAGGAGAGATAACAGAGAAGAGGAAGGTTATTTCTGCAAAGTTTGGACTTGGTAAAATAGAAATAGGGAATGAAAAAATTGTAGGAAAGAGCAGCCATGAAGGATAGGAATATGCATAATGGAAATGGAGGTTCGGTCCTCAGAGTCTCTAGCCTACTTGTTCTGTCCGAGGGACAAATCTAAAAAAGAGAAAGGATCTACAAGAGGATTGATTTAACCTATATAGAACATAACAAGATTTAACGATATTTGACTCCAAAATAAGATCATAAGCATGTATAAAACCTTTTGTTGAAGTCTCAGATCAACGAATATCAGTAGTATTTGTATTTTCACTACAGGCATCATTGATCTATGGAAAAAGCTAGCCACAAGCTGATTGTTAGTTTAAGGCAGAATTGTTGGGTAGGAAGCTTGAATAAAGATTGAGGAACTTCAATGAAAGGAAATTTTTATTTGAAACTGAAGAGATGAAATACACCAACTTTGTATTTCTCTCACACACTCAAGTTCCTCACTTACACACACTTTGCTTTATCACTCAACTCTCTCAACTCACTTCTACTCAACTCTCTCAACACTTCTCACTTCTACTTCTCAACACTCTTACTTCTCAATTCTCACTTCTACCCAAACTCACCCACACACCACCTATTTATACTCTTCCACCTCCTTAACCAACGGTGGAGATTAATTTAATTCTACGGCTTACATTTTGCATCTAGAGAATTCTATACAAACCTAGAAATATCTTACACATTCTATATCTTTCTATACTATTCTAGAGTAGTCTCCAGGAGCTTCCACAACCTTCCATAAGCTTCCAAGAGCTTCCGCAATGTTCCACATCCTTCCAGGGGCTTCTACAATATTCCAGAATCTTCCGGAGGCTTCCACAACATTCTAGAACCTTCTAGAGGTTTCCA
>JANTPZ010113566.1:0-10030 GCA_025593235.1 Vachellia pachyceras | reverse complement strand
CATTCGAACATGGCATAAACGTGAGAGTGTAGCCATTATCATACCACCAATAAGACAACAGATTGATGACGTATCTAATGACCGAATGATCAGCGCCGTCCATCTAATGGTATTCCCACTAAGCACATGGCCAGAAGGCCGCCACGTGTAGGACAGAAAGCCTCCAAGTTTAAATGTTCTTCATCACCCTACATCCGTCATCCTGAAAGAAAGTCAGAACGCTATAAATTAGAGGTCTCTAACGAATGCTTCTCAATGCTCGCTGCTTCAATACGGATCTTGTATGGTAGAAACATCAGGCTAGCTTCTTCAATTTGTGCTTCTCGTCACTGCTCAAAGCAAATCTTAGCTAAACCTAGGAACGCAATCTCGTTTAGTCCTCCTCCTCAGGTTTCATCCTTTAGTGTTCTGGTTAAATCGAGGTTTTCGAGTCCTTTGTCCCTCGCTTTTAGAACAGATCGCACAATGGCTTCTCAATCAAATCCTAAATCAGTCCACGATTTCACCGTCAAAGTAAGTGGTTTGTTTGAATCTCTTCGTCACTCCGATATTTTTTTAATATAATAATCTTGCTTGTTATTATTATTTGGATTGTTATGTATTGTTGTGTTTGAAGTTGAAATATTCAAGGGGCTTTTGCTTCCGAAATTGTTTGTTAAACCCAAAAGTACTTAAAAAGCACTTCACGTAAATCCAGAAACTTCGTTTAAAATCACTAGACATTAGCTAAATGCAAAACACACAGGGATATTTGATCGTGACCGTGAATATTCAATTTACTAGGTGCACCTTTTGCTTTCAGGATGCCAAGGGAAATGATGTTAATCTCGGCAATTACAAAGGCAAGGTCCTTCTGATTGTCAACGTTGCATCACAATGGTTAGCTCCTTATTCTCAAACCCTTTCTCCCATTATCATCTTCTACCTAGTATAACACATATTACAAAGCAGTAAATATTTAATGAAATTATAGTCACTCCTTAGATGATAGTAGCTGCAGGGTATGTGGGACCATTAACTTTTCAGGATCTACAATTTATGTTTAACCCACTGATTCTCATACTTACCTATCTCTAAATTGTCCCTCTTAATTATGGAGAGAAATTTAAAGGATCCTAATTGATGAAAGTGTGTCGTTGGCCTTTAGTGTTCAGAGGGATTGTAGAGTAACTAACTTTAATCTTTAATCGATGCCCTTTGCTGTTATTTTTCTTCCTATTGTATTCCTTCAATAAATTTTAATGTTTTAAATTGTGTGACGCAGTGGCTTGACTAATTCAAACTACACAGAGCTGGGTCAATTGTACGAGAAATACAAAGGCAAAGGTTTGTTTTTGTGTTATGTTATCCTCTCTACTTGTTGCTTCTTCATTCTTTCTTCACTGCCATTGTTTTGTTTTTCTTCTCGGTAGTATAGCCCTTCAATACTTGGAACTGACATGGAAATCAAGTATGGCTATATGAGCCCATATATGATATTGTTTCATATATGCCAAGTACCGGTTTTAGATTACCGTTTAAGGTCAAGCTGCATACTGTGCTCTAAATCGTTGCTTTTCTTTATGCAGGTTTTGAAATTCTGGCTTTCCCTTGCAACCAGTTCGGTGCGCAGGAGCCTGGAAATAATGAGCAGATAGTTGAGTTTGCTTGCACTCGTTTCAAGGCTGAGTTCCCCATTTTCGATAAGGTATGGGGCATTTATGTATACTGTCTGCAGTATTCATGCCTGTATATCAACTTCTTAATGTCTATATTCTTGAGCATAGGATATTTTTATATCTTGACAACAGCTCCGTGTATGCAAAAATTAAAGTCTTAGGCTCAAAGCTTCTTTGTGGACCTATGCTTGTTTCTCCTGACCTGTACTCATTATTCATTCGAAGATGTAGCTGGAAGTTGAATTTTTTTCCCATCTGATCAACCAAACATCCAATAAGAGAATGTAAAAAGAAAATAATCAAGGGAAAAATGTAACCTTGAATTTCATATTATGATGGTTTACCTGTCTACCTCTCCCGTGGTTTAGCAGAGTTCAGTTTGTTGGTGGTTGTGTGATATGTTAACTCTTGTCCCAGATTTTCTGTAACATGCCTCAAATTGAGTTACACTAGTTTTCATTCTGAACCTAATAAATTGTGAATAATCTTACTAATCGCATCTGTTACCATTCTACACATGCTCAAGATAAAATAAACGTTGTATTGTTTATGTACCTCAGAAAGTTATCATCTAATGCTTTAGGTCCTTGGGGCGAAAAAACACTATTCCCTGTGGTAGTTCTTAAAATTTTATAACCTTCAACAAATCAAGTCCATTTCTACACTCTAACTTGAGAATCTAGCTCAATAAACATGAATAAAGAGTTGCAAATTTTGAAGGAGTAATTTAATGTATGCTCTTCACACACACACGTTCTAGATCTAGCCGTCCTTTTCATGATATAAGTTCAATCATGTTTACATCGTCCTGCTAATGGAATTATAGGTGGATGTGAATGGTGATACTGCAGCTCCACTGTACAAGCATCTGAAATCAAGCAAAGGTGGACTGTTCGGAGATAGCGTAAAATGGAACTTCTCCAAATTCCTCGTCGATAAAGATGGCAATGTTGTGGACCGTTATGCACCCACAACCTCTCCTCTGAGCATTGAGGTAAGAAGAAGAACGATTCTTTATAATGATGACATTCCATTGTCTCACTCAACATATTAAAATTTGTCAAACTGACGCTATGTTTCTTGGTTCTCTTGTTGATATCTGCAGAAGGATATGCAGAAGCTGTTGAGTGCATGAATCACTGCAGGAACTGATAAACTTTAAAGAACAAGTTATTATGAATAAAGGAATGTGTAGAAGTCTAGAAGCTTCTAGTTTAGTTTCCTCCTTTTAGTTTGTTTACCCAAGTAATTAATGTGCTTGAAGCATGCATGTATCTGATGGTGCATATA
This sequence comes from Vachellia pachyceras, assembly GCA_025593235.1. Taxonomy (NCBI): domain Eukaryota; kingdom Viridiplantae; phylum Streptophyta; class Magnoliopsida; order Fabales; family Fabaceae; genus Vachellia; species Vachellia pachyceras. The sequence goes on along the minus strand of JANTPZ010113566.1, from coordinate 7,082 downwards.
TGTAACGGAACTGTGTGCTGACTGCTATGTACGTGTTGAGTCTTTTTTTGCATCATGCTTTTCAATTTCTATCTTTAGTCTATGTTATTAGATGATATTTAAGGTTGAATTTATGCCAGATGATTCCCATTTGAACCCATGTCTCAACTTATAATTTACAAGTGACAAAATGAGAATTGGTTTTCACAAGTTCAATTCAAGAACAATTAAATTGGGCTAAATTTTTGCCCGTGCAAATTTCGGATTTTTTATGCAAAGTATACGTTATTTTATTGGAGGCGATTTTGTTGGTGGTAATGACAGGTACTTTCAGTGAGGATTAAATTCAACCAGTATAAATTTGGGATTTTTAATTGCAGATTAATGAAAGTGGCTAATGAGACTTCAATACCTAAGGAACTGAAAACGGAACTGCACATTAAATCCATTGGGGAGGTGGTTTAAGAATTCATGTTTAGATCCTTTGGAACTGAAGTCAAATTGAGTATAATTAAAATAATATAACAGCCTGTATAAAAATATTCATGGATGATCTTGAAAAAGATTAAAATAACAAAGAATTAATCCTGGAAGGAATAACTTATCAGTGGACGAAAATATTAAATTAGGTCACACGTAGAAGAATATAGGAAAAGATGCCAAAAACACTTCCTAGTTAATCAGCGTGAACACCTAATAAATATTTTATTCTTTAAAATTAATATTCGTTATTTTTTTAATACTGTAAAGCTATAATTCGGTTGTATTTCTTTTGTAATCTGAGGGATAAAGAACATTGTTTATACAAAAATATATAATAGGATGCAGCCTAAGCCTTCGACTCCTTGGCTATTATTACATCACTGAGCATGCTCGGAGCAGCGTTTGAGGGCCCAACCGTGTAGCCAACAGTGCCATAAGCCCGATAGAGTTACTGTTCCTATTCTTGCGATAAGGAGCTTGTGTCCATAAGCTACCCCATAAACTGAAAGTTCGAGCTTATCACCTACCTCCAACGGCAACCATAACTCTTACCGTTAAGTATCCTTTCTTCCTTAACAAATTCCAACGGCTCTCTCCTTCAGCAATAAATCTCACCAACTGTCTATGCTTCCGTCCCCTTCATAAATGCTAGCTTGTGTCCATAAAGTTCTACCCGAAGGTGTGTTGAGCAATTGTCACCGTACGTGTTGCCTGAGTGACGACGAACGGTGGATCAGCAGCCGGAGGTTGTTTCAACATATCTGTGTCTTGTTCTGTTTGGATCCAGCAAGGAAGGCTTGTTGGTGCAATTTGAGGTGAAGATCTGTGTTGGTTGGTTGGCGTCGGTGTGATCTGTGTTGGCTGGTTTTGTAGCTCTCGCCGAAGTTGTCATAGTCACCAGAATTGCTCTCCTCACTGGACCTATTTGAAAATAGTAAGTGTTTGGAAACCACATTGCCAACATGTCACATGTAAAGCGAGACAACCCTTCTCACATATTTATCTCGACTTGTGTGAAATCATTCTCCCAATGAATTCTTAAAATATATCAGCTTTCTCCTGAATGCGATCGTTCAGACCCAAAAGGTTGCTTCTTTCTTGCAAGAAAACAGGGACCAGAAAGCCTCATTCCTAAAGCACTGAAAGAGGCCTCGTTGCTTACAATACGAGGCTTTTTTCTTCGTCTTCTCCAGAGTTCATTTTGCTCATTTTCTTTTCCTTAATATTTGTCATATCCCTTTTCCTTTCTTTGTGGCCTGTTTAGTGCTTGTTTGATTGCACCATGGCTATCTTCTTCCCTTTCATTTGTCATCTTATTTTGTTCATCTCTTGCTTCGGTTCAAGAACGGGACGAGAGGTACATTTTTTTCATTAACGATCAGGATTTCACTGGGTTGCCCAAGTTAATACCTGCCTACCTGTTCAACCAATTCAAAAGATCCCAGATGATATGTAATCTTCGTAACTACTAAAAACTCATTTAGACATCCATCTAAAAAAAATTTTTACGAGGTTTAAGACAAACCTTAAATTTAGTAAAATAAATTTTAGAAGAATAACTTACAGATTTCCAAAAATATGGATTTTAAAAAGTGATTATGTTTAAAAATTATTGACTTTTACAAAATTAAATAAAAAGTAAATAGGAAAGCAGATAGAAAAATAAGGAAAAAGAATTTATTATGAAAGTGATTTAATGAGAAAATAGTTTGTTCAAAATATAGGTTGTTTTGTTACAAAACAGATTTTATAAAAAATATGAGTACTTGAGCAAACTTTAAATTTCCAAAATAGGAGTCAAACTGGCCTTTGGTCAACGAATCCCCAAGTAACAAACAATTGAAAGTTATCAAAACGAATAATTGTCCAAGAAAGCATAGAAAAATGTAGCCTTTTTTCCCTTCTCTGAAAATTTGAGGCACCAACAATAAGCACTAATCAAATACTGAAGGGCATTACCAAGCAAATGACAATAAAAAAAAAACCATAATTGTTGAAGTCAAAAGGACTCGAAAATATTATCATAAGCATACCAAACTTGATACAGATGTATCAGTTTCCTTCATTTAACAAGAAAATTCGGCTCAAGTCAAAATAATCACTTAAACCGCAGGATGTTGGGGGATTGTTATAACATGTATGTTAGACTTAAAGCAAACTTGTGAGCCAGTGGTGGATGGGGATAAGATACAATCCTAGTAAATTCAGCTGATGTACAACAACAGACAGGTGTATATATACACACAATTTTGCTTTTTGTTCAGCCACGGGTCAAGTCAATACCGGTATGAGTATGTGAGCTTCTCAGATCTCCCGGCCACATGGCTGATGCAGACAATGCATAGTTTTGAGCATTTGCTGGAGTAATAGGGCTATTTAACTTGTTACCATCACGCTGGGCATCAGGCTGGGTCTGAGGCTGAGGCTGAGGCTGAGGTTCAGAATTCTTCTCTACCTTGGGAGAGGTCACTTGCTTCGTCTTCATCTTAGCGCTTCCATATACAAAACTGCACACCACCACCTGCACCAAACAACATAACAGCACCATTAACCAAGAAAAAACTTCCACCAATCTTAAATATAAAAGCTAAATAACCAATTTACAAATATAACAAATATGTGTTGGTTTCCTTGAAATAACTCCTTCAATCATTACCCCGATCGATGAAAACCCCTTTCCACATATGCAATCAATAGAATAACTTGCCAAAATTTATAAATTTGACTGACAAAATGGATTAAGCTCTTACGTTTAAAACATAAGCAAACCCAACAACCACCCAATGTGGGCATCTTGACTGCCATGGAATGCGAGATAGCAACATACTAGAAGCCTCCTAAAATGCAAGGAACAGGAGGGTAAAGAAGGTTTTGAGGAGATGAGGAATATACCTGAACCGGGCTTGCAGCGATAAGCACAGCAACACCACCACCAATAACTTGACCATCAGGACTAGAAAGAGAAACACTCAAACCCCCTGTTCTATCACGGGGTCCACCATCTTCAGCAACCAAGTATGAGCCAGACAAGCATAAAATTTGAAATCGGCCCTGCAAAATACAACACAACAATGAAAGATTCAAGGATTCAGCAAGGTTCTCTCTGAGAAAAATGTCGTTAGAGACACTCAAAGAAAGCAAGCAAAGTTTTTATTATCATCTTTCCTCTGAAGCCAATCTAAGCTCATGCAAATCAACAACACCCACTGAGGTCACTTCCACCAACAAGCCAGCAAGCCCAAGCTTCAGAGAACCCATTTTACAAATGATTCCACACAAATGGAAACCCTTTATTGCAAGATCATACAGGTAAAATATCTTGAAATATACAATTCACATTATAGTTAACTGCATCAAGCTTCACTTTTTTAACACAAATATTTCAAGGATCGCCTAAGTGAGCTGCATTAACCTTCTCTTTTTCTAACTGATGCAGAATCATCAGTAAACCATTTAAGCTAGGAAAACATATACAGCACAGTGCAATCCAACAGCAGAGGCAGCTTTAAGTAAGAGAAGGGTAGAACTTATAAGTCATCCATTTTGTTTAAAAGACCAAAAGAGATGGACACTAATTAACGTAAGCACTGCCAGCATAAGACAATACAGGATAAGCATTACGGTGTAGTGCTTTAACCTCATAAGTGAGGCTGATGTTAGTTGAAGCCGGTTGGCGAAGAGTGACTGAAGAAACTGTGCCAGTGCCAGACATGATGCACAGAGCCCTTGGTCTCTGCTGCGATAAAGACAATAGCTTTGCAACAATGTCCTGGAACCCCACAAACAAAAAGAAAAATATATAATAACTAGCATTTGAGAAATTTGTAAGAAAATGCATTATAAGGAAACAATTTTGAAGCCAACATTATCAAAATAATAACCATGCTCATAAGTTGAAACAGAATGAAAATAAAATAACTCTACAAAGTATGATCTGTGCTTCATCACATTCTTACTTGGGTGAGTTGCCCATCTTGTCCATTTTATATTCTGGCATTGACCTAAACACGGTATGTGACTATCTAAACAATGTTATTCTCAGTAATAGCCATGGTATAACTTGGCATACCAGCATATCAATATTGAGAACAGAAATAAAGAAACAGGCTTTGTTGACTAGATTGTTTTTCTCTCCATTGATTTCTTTATGCAGGCATGCCTCCTGAATGTACAGTGATTACCACTTTCACAGGTTAGGCAATGTTTGAGACAACTTTATCTTCTTACAGATGCATAAAATATCTAATTTACATTCAGAACTTCAGGAAAAAAGAGGGATGTACATGAACTCATTAAATCATTAAATTATATGAAATGCAATATTGTAACTACCTCCCCAGCTCCAACGGTGATAACATGAGGTGCAAAAGCAAGTCCGGCTGAACTGTTCATCCATTCACCTAGGAAGAAATAACCAATGCATGTTAATAGTCCACACTCCATACATCTCAAAGCATAAGTGAGGATAAAACTACCAGCACCTACCAGCTGTATCCATAAACAGAATCAAGAAACAGTAGGAAAAGAAAGAGAAGGTGGAAATGGAAACTCAATGTCTAATTTCTCACGAGCTTTCAATTCAAAACATCCTGAACCACCAACTGATTCAGTGTTCCAGACACTGAAAATGAGAGAAGGCTATATTGAATTGCATCGGTTGACCAAGTTTTATATACATCCAGGAGTTACATGCATGATAATCATGCTGGCTTCAAGGATTTCTGAAGCAGGTTTCATGATTAACAAGCAACCAAATAAAACGATGCTAAATTAAGAATACCGAGAACCTGCCATAGGCTAAACATCCTTATAAAAACACAGCAGGCTTGTTTTCTTCAAATGACATAAAAAAAAAAAAGAATTCAACACCGAAGTGAGTCACTTGACATCAAGAAGCTTAAGTTGTTAAAACCCGGGGAGGGGGGCGGGGGATCTATTTCTGCGTTGAAATCAAAGCACAGAAGCTGCTGAAGAGGAACTACACATCTATGATACATCAAGACAATAAGGGCATGATGCATATAAAATCAACGCCAAATGAAAATCCTCAGAGAAGCATACCTAGAGCGGCTAGCTGCTGCTTCCTGCCGGAACCAGGTGGACGTCCTCTATTCCGTTTCTGGGAAGATGTGCCTGAACCTGGGGTAGAATTAGCAGCTGCAGACATGGGAGACAAGCCCAAAGAAACAGAGCCATCAGGACCATATTTACGAGGCCTTCCTCTCTTCTTTTTCAAGCGCTCACCCGAAGAAGGCATTCCAGGAGAGGAACTTATGTTAATGCCTTGACTTAAATTGCTACGAGGAGGCTCTACTGAAAATGAGGAACCCACAGAACCACCTCGGACATTTGGCTGAGCTAGAAAGCCAACGTTTGAAAAAGGTCTAAACGCAGGGGGTGAATGTTGGAACCCCTGGCCTTGTGTTCCAGAACCAGACCCAGACCCAGAAACATTTCCTCTATGCATGTAATATGAAGCTGAGCCACCAGAGAATGCCATAGCTTCTCTCCCATCCATGCATTTACTAAGAGATTTGTGATAAATATACAAACTTTCTGGTAACCCCGCTCAAATCCTCAACCCCGAAGCTTTCAAAGCAGAGCAAACTTCTCACACTACTTCCAGAAAAATATACCAAAACAGGGTTTTGCCAGGGTTTCCTCCGAATGCCAAGAAATTAAATGCGTAAATCAGTGATAAAAAGATTCAATTTTTAGCCCAAAATTGTTGAGGAGAGAAATGGATCTAAAACCCAGCAACCCCAGATACTTAATGAAGTTTAAAAAAAAAAAATCTCAAGTCTTTGTTGAAACCCTGGTTTGCAAGAGTCCGGTTCAAGTACGGAAATCTAAGAACTTCTCGGAGTGTATAATTCGTCCGCTCAGGTGAAGAAAAATAAAGAATTTAGAGCTTTAAATTGTGTGAGCAACAAAAACCAGGTTCAGAGCTTACTCAAAGTAAAAATGTAAAAAACTCAGAATCTCAGATTTAACACAGCAAACTCAAGCTAGCAATCTAGAGGTCAACCGAACACGCCTCAACACATTGAGATAAACAAAACCCTAGATTTCAAATCTAGGGTTTTGATGGAGGAATGCAGGAGGTGGAGATGCAAAAAGGGAGTGAAGATTGAAAAAAAGACAAGAGTAGGAGTTGGGACTTCGGAAGGAGAAAAGAAAGATGTGAGCTTTTGAATTAAAGTGCGTTAGTGTGTGTGAAAGTCTGAAAGAGACGGCCGATATTAGAATAAAGGATCCTTTAAGTTATTTAATGTTTGTATAACATATAAAGTGTTATGAAAGTAAGAGTTATCGGGATAAAGGATAAGAGAAGAGAAGAGAAGATAGGAGAGCAATGGCATTCAGATTTCTCTATTTCATTCAACAAGTACAAGGCCCTATTTATAGGCTCTGAGAATGACATCCAAGAGTCATAACAATTAATAGTACAATTAATACAGATATTAATTGTAACTCTTCGTACATTGAATAACTACTCGTTTCTCTGTAACCATTTATGAACAGTATTTATGATGAGGAATGTGAAGAGTCAATGGTCATCCACTTATTTAATAATATTTATAACACTCCCCCTTGGATGACCATTATGAATGTGCCTC
>JANTPZ010113544.1:812-11782 GCA_025593235.1 Vachellia pachyceras | reverse complement strand
ACCCTATATAAATGCTAAACCCTAATGCCTATATAAACCCTAAACCCTATTTAGACCCTCAACTCTAAAACCCTCAACGCAAAACCCTAACAAACACTGTTCCAAAAACCCGTAAATCCTAAACCCGAAAACCCTCAACCCAACCCCTTAACCCCAACCCCTTAACCCCCAAATCCCAAACCCTAGACCTTAGCCCCTAACCCCTTAACCCACCGCCCTAAACCCCCAAACACGAAGCCCTAAACCCTAAAACCCTTCCCCCAAACCCTCCATGCCCCAAATCTGTGCTCCAACCCCTAAACCCTCACCCCTAACCCATAACCTCTAACCACAAACCCTAAACCCTCACCCCTAACCCATAACCTCTAACCACAAACCCTAAACCCTTACCTCTAATCCCTAAACCCTAAAACCCCAATCTCAACTTAAAACACTAGAAAAACAAACCGTTGAAAACCATTGTTTCTTTTAAACTTGACCTACATTAATTGTCGCATTGTCATATAAGAATAGTTTTAACGAAAATTACAACCTTAGGATCTAGATTATTACTCAAGGAACTAGGATGCATAATTCAATTCTTATCATATTGGAAAAATGTACATCTCATACAAGAACATTTACATTCGATTAGTTAAAATTCCTTGGAACAAACAATCGATTTCACCACCTTTATATTCCGACTTATTTTTCTAGATCACTGCCTTGCTTCATCTTATCCACCTGCATAGTGATGGGATAGGACTAATGTCATTTAGCATCTTAAGACTTTGAGGGTACTCAGACTTCTTTGTGCTTTGCCAACAATGCAATTAGGTTTCCAAGTTCCTTGTTGACTAATAAAATTTAGGACCAATGTTAAGCTCAAAATTCTTACCACCCAGAACACAGGCATCCCCTTGTTGCTTGTTGAGAGCTCGTTCCAACAATTTCCAGAACCTCCAAGCCCATACAAGAGCATTTTATTAAGAATATACATTGCATTCACTCATGAATTGATCTTGAATGTTAAGAAACTTCTTCCAATAACTCTTATACTTCGGGATTCCCATATCAAGCCAAGGTTTCATATTACCATTGTAGTGCAGCACCGCAGCTCTCTTGATATCTTGGGTTTCAAACATATAATCATGACCTAGTCCTGACAGAACCCATGAATCATCGAGTGGATATACTTTAGCCTCAAAGGTGAGCAAACTTGCACACCATACAATAGCTTCTATGAATCCTTCCCGCAAGCTCAACTACATGACTAGTATGTAAAGGGTCAGAAGATGGAAAAAATTAAAAATACTTTATGCATAACTGAGTCTAATTAATCAAAATAATGGCAACCAAGAAGTACCAATTTATAAATATAAGAAACATCATACAAATTACAAATTAACTTCATAGAAAGATTTTGGAAATATTATTGATAATGATACCAAATTCTGATCATAAATAAAAGGGAAAAAATAGGAAGAAATAAGTCCATGGAGAGGAGGGGGCCGTCATTTGTCGCATGGATTCTGATGAACTGAGCTAAATGACACTCACCTCTTTCATCAACTTACTGTAGGTTTGAGTAAGACCAAGCTCTCTCCACCTGACCAGGTCAATTACATTCAACTTAGACATCCAGACACAGGAATTTTCATTAAAACCATTTTCTCCCAGATAAGTTTTCAGCTGACCCTGCCTTACTGAACAAAATTGCACTGCACCATTAACATTTTTCCCCCATGCTTAGTGTCCAAAGGGCTGACAAGTCTTTCTGGACAACAATATCATCATCCAGAACCACAATTTTCTTCAACTCGCTAAATATGTAAGGAAGCAAATAGTGTGAATGAGAAAAAATGGAAATGTATTCTGTTCTAGTCTGACTTGTAGATGAATTATCAGTGCTCGGAATTGAAACACGGAACTCCTCAGGCAAGGATAGATGCTCTAAAGTTTCCTTTCTAGGGTTGTTCAGGTCAAGATTCTCAACATTCAAAACTTGTACAGAAGCCTCCTTATATTTATTCCTCAAGAACCACAGCTTCATTGCATAAAAATTCTGTCCATCTGTCAACACATGAAAAACCTGTATCGAACTTTCCTGAAATATCGCATAGCAACAACAGAATGAAATTATTACACATCGATAAATTTAACCTCTACAACTCACTGGTGCATAAGAATAGTCATAACATACTTTTGCATGCATGCTGGAGAAATATATCAAATATTCATCACAAACAGTTCTTGAGCCTTCTCCAAACAGCCACAACTTTTGGTAGTGAAGGAGGGTAGTTTAAAGACTGGTTCCCAAGCTAGTTCCCTTGGTTCACAAAATAGCAATCTAGTATGCGGCAATTCACAAGGATTCTAGGGTTTCATGACAGCTTCTTTTACATATATGGTTGCATGCTTCAATTGTACCATTAAGGAGGGTGGATTATGCAGTATGGAATCCTCTAAAAAGGGGTAGAGGAAGACTTAAGTGCACTTTCAAGAAGGTTACAGAGAGACTTTTTGGTTAATAATCTAATCAAGTATATGATCTACAATAGAGCACTACGGTGCATGTGATCTAGTGGTACAAGACTTTATTGTTGTTGGTGGTGGTGGTTTTGTTGTTGATTGGGTGAGTTTTGCCACTGATAAAAGGTCCCAAAAAGGCTATTGCACCTTTGTGTGGAAAATTTTGGTTACTTAAAGGTGTAAAAAGCAACCAGTAATCTCACGTAGTAATGCAAAAGCAGAACTTAGAGCTCTTGCTCTCGGTTTAAAGGTTTGTGGTCTGGCAAGCTCTTTAAGGAGCTGAAGATGAGAAATGATGGGCAGACGAAGATTAAAAATTATTTAAAATTTAAACTCTTGTTTACAAAAATGCCACCGATTATATTTTTTAGACATTATCATTTAAATGTAGTCTATAAGGGGCAATCTAAATAAGCATTTTTCTACTAGTGATTGTGTGACAATATAGAAGCAATCAAAATTGTCAAGGATCCTATCCACTATGACTAAAAGGCATGTTGAGAATGAGTTTCATTTCATCAATGATATAGAAAGCAACAAGTGGCTGATATACTCGCAAAACCTGTGGCAAGGACCAAGTTTGCTAGGAATGATGAATAGGGGGAGTGCTAGAAGGCGTCAAGCCTAGCCCACTAGATAAGATTGCTCACTAAATCTCTCCCATGTCATTACTTTTTAATTATATTTTTATTATTGTTGATCATTTCCAAGGGGGTTAGAATCTGATTTCAAATCAGATTCAGATATTATTGTTGTGACCCTAATCTCTCCATATATGGATCGCACACTATGATCAGTGAAAGCATGAGCTGAGGCGTTAATTTTCCTCAGTTAATTTCATATAGTGTAAATCCAGTTACAACCAACAGTAGATCTACCAGTGGGCATAAGGAAAAAGATCTCAAGTATCATTAGATTCCATTGCCTCCATTTTGTCAACCATAATTTGTCTCAACATAGGATGAGAGAGAGCTTCTACGTGGTCTGAGGGATAGACGCAAAGGACAAAGAGGACACAGACAGAATAGTGTACGATGCAAAACCCACTCCAGCATTTATATTAAACACATGATATAATCCACAGAGTATTAGTGTTAGTAAGATTAAGCTACAAACAATAATGAAAATCGAAGAAAATGAAATGATAAGCACAAACATAAACACCAAGACTCTCGCATTCAAGAGGCCAATATCTCCTCACGCTCACTCACTAATTTCTTGTCCTATGACTGAACCCTCCTTTACAATACATAGCCAATCATTTTTCCACTCCCTCTCCTACACAACCCATGTGAGGTAATGGATATTATTAATTCCCTTATTCACCCCCTTGGACACCTCACCCCCTATTAAAACTGAAGATTTTCATCCAATATTCTTTATTAATGTATTTAAAATCTTAGTATAAATGAGAGAAGAGCCATGGTACATATAGGATCTTGATGGAGACAATCCAACTCTCTTAAAAAGGAAGAAAACAAATACATTATTCCGATATAAAAGCCAAACAGTCAAAAACAGAAAAAGTAAAGAAAATAAAGCACATTGAAAAAGGAATTGGAATGTCATAGGAACAATAACTAAGGAGGATTTGATCTGAAATAAATAGTCACTAAGCTCGATTTGACCAATTCAATAGTGTCATTAAGAATTATGGGTAAACTCAAAACCAAGTCGATCACACTCTATTTACTAAGTTCTTGTCCAACTGGAAAGTTGCTATTTTGTTAGTATAGTTGATAACACAACTGTTACGGGTGACTTAGAGGAGGAAATCAAAAAATTAAAATCAGTGAAAACTTAGATGTACTTCTAGGGAATGGAGATTCCAAGATCAAAGATAGCTATCACAGTGTCTCAGAGAAAATACACCTTCAATCTATTGAAGGAACGAGCATGCTAGGGTGTAAGCTAGCTGAAACGCCTATGGAGACTGGCTACAGAATGGGATTCAAGGAAGCAAGGAATGCTTTTGACATATATTTTCTAGGTTGTTTTGATCCTTATTTTTAAGGATTGCTTCACAACTCCCTAGCTGATGTATTTATTTATACCAAGCAATATTTCAGTAATAGTAGCACCCAACAAATATCAATATTCTCTGGCCATTTCTCCCAAATTTCTCTAAAATCAAAGTATCAAACCAACACAAGCTTAACAAATTCTATTGCTTGTGTTAAGAAAGAAGCTAAACAAACTTCTTGATGAGCTCTTAGAATGCGAAGGTTGAATTCAAGAAAACTGTTCAAGGCCACCAGAAAAAAAATAAAAGTTACAAGTTAATCATAGTCTTTAATAGGTTGCTTGATTGACTTTGATGTGAGAGATCCAATGCGAGTTATGCTGATATATGTTATAAGCGATTTCCAAACATTGATCCCAGAAAGATGCCATCTTGCTAGTTTACCTAAAGGACTAAAAAACCTTCATGTAAGGTTATTATAGCTTACTGTGGGGGAATATCAGCATCCACAGTAGATTCACTAAGGACATGCTCCAGCTCTTGTATTTTCTGTTTCATTTCACGAGACAATTTATCTTGTGCTGGCAGTTTTGCAATGCTAGGATAGTAAGCTCTAGCCACAAATAATTGGTCTTTCAATTTTTTAATCATAATGTCTTTCATATCTTCTCTATATTCTCGGCGCCATAAGCAGTAAATCCCAAATGTGAGCTCACATGACTTTCCATTTTCATCAGTAGAGCTTTTTGTTTGGCGGATGACTGCGCCTAGGCGGCCAACTCTAGACATCTGTTGCAGAATTTACATCATCTCACGCAACATGATGAAATAATAAATAAAATATCATGTAAATGAGTTTTTAGCAAATGACGGTAAATAAATTAGTACATGTGATGCAGGAACTGATTGCAAAGAACCATTAGGTGACCCCTTGAAACCTGAATCATGTAGAAGCAGAAAAAAGGAAATTAGAGACAAAAAGAAAGTGTGACATTAAAGGGTTGAAACCACAAACTTGAATCAATAGGATCACCTTTTTCTTTATCATTCCTGGCACCACTTTTGACTGTCTCATTCTTAGCTATTCCAGCATAATTCTCTAAAGCATTCTGTCATGCAATTAAAATTATAAATAATAAGAATCTTGCATATAACTTCATGAAGCGTAGAATAAGAATCCTGCACTTAATTCCTGAAGCATTGTCTAATGGACTCTTCCATATAAGCACAACATTATTCGAGAGTGGGGTAGATTTACTACCAGAAGAAGATTGTAAAATATTGTTCAAAATGAGATAAAAGTGAAAATAACCTAAAGAATGCCACAAAACTTCCCAATCCCTTCCGGATATCAGATACAGAGATTCCCCTAAACCACCCTTGTGTAAAGATTCTTATCCTCCTCTTCATCTGTATCTTTCGTCATAAAATATATGAGGATAGATATGAGAAATTCATTAACCAGTTTACCCTACAGAAACTTCTAGACATAAACCTCCTTATCTCCATAAATCTTTTAAGCCTAATGCACACTAACAAGAAATAACCACAATTAAGTCATATAAGAGGGGAAATAACCACAGCAATGCACCATAATACTCATAGATCTTCCATTATTTTTCTCTTTAATAAAAAGATGAAATATAATTAGAGGAGAAAAAATTTCTAATTTGTGTCCATGATGATTATATGTATACAATATTATATTTTTACGACATTATCACCTAACAGCAACATACTGATCAATGATAAATAACAAGAAAAAAATAAAATGCAGCTCTTAATATGTTTGCTGTCAGGTTCTCCAATCAAAATATGATAACTATATGGTATCCTAACAATAACAAGACAGAGTATGATTTGCAAAATAAACTATACAATTCTCACATTGTTGTCATTTTTTGCTAGGCCCACTCTCATTTTGTTATTAAAAATATACACTTGATACGTTTTTATTATAGAACATAGTAGTAAACATGTAAGAAAATGAGCCTAAGTAAAGTCCATAACAAAATCTCTGAAGTCTATATTTCATTACAAGGTATCTGAAAATAGAGGAAGGCAACTATAGTAACATCCATGCATCCAGCCTTAAGATATGGCAGTTCAAAGACGTGGCATGTATGATGTCATATAATTCCTTAAACCTGCTGCCCTGGAAGGATTGCTACAAAAAAAAAATGGAAACTAAAAAACACCCAGCATATTGCACACTGTAACTAAAAGACAAACATTGATATGGAATTTGATTGGAAAAGAGAGAGGAAAGAGAGATATCGAGAAAACGGAGTGGTTTGAGAGTAATAGAATAATCTGGAAAAATATGAATCTTATTGCACCCCAATCAGATCTGCAACCTATACTTATTTATAGGCATAACTACGAATAAATAAATATCCTAATATAAGTAAAAATCCTAATCTTACCAACATGTCCATAATATAACTACATCCTATCTAAATCCTATTCAAAATCCAAATAACTAACAAATCTAACTAAGTCTTATCTAAATTCATATTTTCATATCATCCCCTCTGTCCTTGAAACCAACATTCACATTTAGCATCAATAATCACAAGGAAAGGACTCAAAAAGACAACCTGGAATCCAGCCACACTATCACTAAAATCTATTGTGGCAAGAACCATATCTAGAGAGCCACAACTCACATTATGGCATGCTTCTTCGAAGTCCAGTTTCAAAACTATACTATGACCCCTCTCTCTTCTCACATTCACAACCTCGTTTATCATTATGGAAACAACCAACGTTTTAGAGAAACCAGCCATGTCTATCGGTATGATTTTCTACCATTTTTTTCTTTAATAGATGCCACTCCAATTATTTCGCATATATGTTTACTATGAAATTTATATTTTTCTTGTGTGATCACATATACATTTCAACATCTGCACCCTGGTTACCCTTAATTTATGTTCAAATTATCCTTTTAAAGTCCAACATTCACTATCATATAGCATTGCCAGTATTATAGCAGTGCAATAAAACATCCCTTTTACCTTATTAGGTATTTTTTTATCACAAATAAATCCAGTAGCTTTTCTCCAGTTAAGCCATTCAAATTCTATGAATAACATCTCCATCACTTTCATCATCCTTTTGTATGATTGACTCCAAATATCTAAATTTTTTCAGTTTGTCTATTAGTAAACAACTACAAAGGAATATCTAACCGTTCATGAAATCACACTTCGAATAAGCTAGCTTAATTGCTTTCCTATAATTGTTTCATACTACAAAGATTGGCAAGTGCTATGATTGCATCACCGGCAATCAAATCACCCAAATCCCTTCAACTACTGCCATTTTTGCTATGGGCATCGGGCAAGGTTGTTGCTCGTTGCAAGCAGGTAATTAGGTGAATAGAAGAGATAAACAGAGTAAAGAAGAAACGTGTAGATTGATGAATGCTTCCCATCAATCAACCGATCACCTATTAATTCTAACACTCATCAATGAAGGATACAAACAATCTACTTGCTTTGGCTAGAATTTTATTTTATTTTTTTTCTACATAAGTTGTGGAGCTACGAGTCATTGAATATTCTATGATAATTCCTTCCATATTTTTTCCAACACTCCTAGCAAAAAAAAATATCCTTCTAGAAGAGTTCCTCAAGAAGCCGAAAATTTCCTTACATTAAGTCCTCTATTTGAACATGGTGCTCATATGTTACAGGTTTGCAGGCTTGACAAAGCTTTGTTTTACTTTTACTTGTGCAAAGATAGGTTGACTGCTCATCCATAATACTGAAAAACTATTAGCTATATTCTTAATTTAATTCATCAACTAGAAAGAAAACAACTAAACACCAGCGTATTACGTGGAGAACCTTTGGAAGTGTTGATTCAAACTTTTTCATCAGCTCTTCAACATGGGTTGACTGTTCCCCCTGCAAACCAAAGAAAACATTGATTTGAGGCAATGGGAGATAACATACTCGTTTGGAATATTAATTAAATCCCATCAGGTTCATTCACCAGTAATGCATTACTTTTATACTTCACAGCAAGTATAATAAAAACATCGATCTTCAAGCCCCATTATTCTTCCGGTTAATGCAACATCAATGCATCACTTTTATACTTCACAGCAAAATTAATAAAAACGTCGATCTTCGAGTCTTCAGACTCATGCACCAGCAATGCATCACTTTTATAGTTTTATACTTCATGGCAATTATAATAAAAATATCTATTTATTTTCAGAACAACCTTGAAGTTCAGGCAGCGGATTCACTAACGCTTTGTTTGGTTGGGGGAAGGGGATGGAAGGGAAAGAAAAATGATTCCCTCCTCTCATTTGGTATGAAAAATTGGAGGGGAAGGGAGCAAAATTTTAGCCCCCCAATCCCTTCCCTCCCCTTATTTTACATCCCTCCAAAATGGGGTTTTTTGGAGGGATGCAAAATATTCTTCCTATTATACCCTCAAATATTTTATCATATTCCATTATGCCTTTGCCACTCCATTCAACTTCTCACACTTCTCACTTTTACGGTTTACTGTGCGTTCTACTTAGGGGAGAGCAAAAAACCCGTGACCCGCGTAACCCGCCCGGAACCAGCGAAAATTACCCGGATTGGGCCCGCCCGTTGCTAACCCGTTACGGGCGGGCTAAAAACCCGCCCAGATCAATAATAAACGGGCGGGCTACGGGCATGCCAACGGGCTGCCCGTACCCGCCATATATATTTTTTAAAAATTATTTTCCCTAGCCCCAAACAAATGCCCCAAAATTTGGGGCCCAAAATGCTATTGCAGTCCGGCCCAATGCCTTACATGCTTGATGCTTCCATTTCGATCCAATAAACCATATCTCATCTGGTCATCTGCTTGCCCGTGCCCTAGATTCGACGCGACGACGCCACCGAGCTGAGAGCTCTGTCTCATTCCGTTTCGGCGTTTCTCTCCTCCCAGCACTCCGATCTCCTCCTCATCCTCCTCTGCGTTATCGCTTTTGTTCTTCTTCGAGTTTCTGCAAATTTGAGCTTCCCTTGCTTCCTTCTGCGTTCTGCTCGTCTTTGCTCCGCTTTTCTGGTATTTACTCATGTCTCTAAGCTCATTCATACGTTGCTTAGGAGGAGATTTTGTATTGCTTCGTCAAAGGAAGAGATTGAAGAGGGCGTATTCGTGATAACTGGGTCGAGGCTTTATGGTGCAGTCTGCCGATTACTTGATGCTCTTGTGTTTTTAAGATGGGGATTGGGGATTAGGTATCTGGTTCTTGGGATATATATTTAACTAGAAAGTTGATAATTTGATGCCGCGTTGTGCAGAGGTATAGAGTTTGCAAAAATGGCTTGAAGATCTTTTGGCTTCGGTAAACTGAGAATCTTAGATGGAGGTACTCACGAGCTGAATTCCGTGTAGATAAAATGATTCCTAAAGATGAACCCCGGAAGTGAAAGTTGTTAATTCCTGTAGTCATGTTATAAATATGGTACGGTCTGAAATTGTCTATCCTTATCTTCCAGCTTGCCATCTTTATTCTTGTGGCTGGCATTCTCTGCATATATATCAACTATGAATGTGATAGGCAAACACAAGAATTTCGTCAGACGAATGGAAAATGCATAGTGTGGGGAAAACCTCTGTCAAAGATGTGAAGTCATGGCATTTACAGTATCGTCATCTGGGGTGCATTTTTCTTTTAACCATGTATTAGATGTTCTAAAATAAATATTTTCTCCTGTACTTGGATGTGATGTGATTATGCCCTTGCAGATAGAGGCCTCTTATACAACTACCACTGGAGAAACAAAAACCAGCCTGCTTTTAACATCTGGGTGGTAAGTTTTTCCTCAGCATATTGTAAACAGGAAATGGTGATCATGAAATGTTGCTCAAAATACTTGCCTCCCAGGCAGGAGGAGTTTAAGGCATTGTTTGTTTCTCTGAGACAATTGATTTTATGCATATCATAGTTATAATTATTATGATTCTTTTAAATTTGTTGTTGATAAGAAATGCATGCCATGTGGGCTTTAAACCAGCTGCCAATTTGATTATGGGATTTTACTTGAAGTGCTTGAAAAAATTAATTTGATAAATGTTTTTATTCAGTAATGTAACAAGCATACATTGGCTTCGTTTGGAAATCCGTTGGGAAAACGGACACAGATTCCGATGTACTTTATGTGAGAGGAATTTTGTCTCGGCTTGCGTGAGAATGGGTTTTGGGAGTCAGAACGAGGTTTATTGTTTGCTGGGAATTGTAACAGAATGGAAGCTACTTTTCCTTTATTTTAAACTGAATGGAGGGCATGATCCATTTATCATTTTTCAGTTATGTTTCATTTTTTTTCCAGATTGCTTGTGTGTTTGGGCTATATATTTGGTCTGCAGCAGCTGATCCTGTAGATCCAGGGGTCTTCAAGTCAAAAAAGTATCTGAAAATTTCAGACAGTAAAAATCTTGCTGTACAGAAAGATTCTAAACTTGGTGGGCAATCAACTTCATCCATCAATGATGC
>JANTPZ010113517.1:0-12614 GCA_025593235.1 Vachellia pachyceras | reverse complement strand
CCAAGTCGTCGCTAATTTTCCTCGCTAACTTGGACATTAGAGAGGAATTTACTATTCCTCGCTAAATTCCTCGCTAATTTGACTATTTAGAGAGGAATTTCAAAGTCGTCGCTAATTTTCCTCGCTAAACTGTGATTTTCTAGTAGTGAATCATATCCACAAGTATTTCTTTGATGTTAGTTCCATCTTTGACTAAGTTTTGCTGATGCTCATCGTAACATGGTAAGTATGACTTATTGTTGTGGAACCTTCTTGATGATTGCATTATTCTCCATAAAATATATGGTATGTGCATAATTTCACCCAATTTTCCTTTTGGTTTTCACTACTAGAAAAGTGTGATTTAGCGACGGAAAATCCGTCGCTAAATGGCTATTTTCTGTCGCTAAAACGAGGGTCGCTAATATTTTCCGTCGCTAAATGAAAATTTTCTGAAGGAAACTAGACATTTAGTGATGGATTTTTCCGTTGCTAAATGGCATTTTTCTAGTAGTGTTTTAACAGATTGAGTCCTCTAACTTTCTACTCTATCCATTTCTTTTATAAGATATAATTAACCAAATTATATCATTGATAAAAAGTTTGCTAAAATTATTCGTGTTATACTATCTTTCTATCTATAAATCATTTCCACCGTGTTTCATTCGAATTTAAAAAGAATCAATTTTACTAAGAGATTTGGGGCCACATAACACTCCAAAAGGATACGTGTCCCATCTATAACTCGTGTAATACGGAGTACAGACTAGAACCTGAAGTCTACAGCACAAAAACGAATTGCCCTTATCATTAATAATAGCTAATAAATTTCGTATAGCTAATAAGTCTACAGCACAAAAACGAATGGCATATCTTCATTTTCATTTTCCTCACCATTAGGCGGTGGCTTAATAAATTTCGCCCCATGCCTAACTGCCCACCCTTTTCCCGCAGGTAAGGGCTCCATATTTTGGTACAATAAAAAGAAAAGATTGTGTTTAATAAAAAGAGTTATCCTTAACCTTAGATTGAATCAAGGTTCGTATTTTGTGAGAAGAGCCGCCCACATTTAATGTAGGGTAGCGGTTCAAACGAAACTGCTTCTTGTAAAAAGAGTTAATCTCCCTTTTTTATGATAAAGAATCATTTTAGTTTTGCATACTAGTCTTTCTCTCTTCCACTTCTACTGCTCTTTTGATTAGAATTTAAGAGGATGTGTGCATGTGAGCTTTATGGTATATGGGAAATTAAAATAATGTCATCCATAGTTTCTTTTGGTTTCTAAGAACTGTACTTGAGAGGACGTAGCTAGAAAATGACAGATTTTCTTATTGAAACAATGAATAAACCAAAAGTAACTGTAAAATTTAGGGAGAAATAAAATGCAATTATTTAAAAGTGTACGTAATATTAATTTTTTAGTACTTTATTTAAGTTTAAATATGTTATTTAGATATTAATTTTGTTAAGGAATGATTTCATGAATTAATTGATGATTTGATATCTCTTATCACTTTTAAACTTTTTAAATGCTTATTATTTTAATTACACGTGACCATCACATCACATTCTCCTTAGTGTGTTTGGAAATTCTGTTAGCAGAAAGGAATTTATAAATTTTAAGATATTTTACGGATTTTATATAGTTTTACAGATTTTGAAATGATTTTTATGAATTTTAAGATGATTTTTACAAATTTTAAAATAATTTTATCTCGATTTATATATACCGTTGGGAAAATGGTATTCCCAAACAAACACCCTCACTGTCACCGACGCTATTACTCTCCCTCCATCATAAACCTCTTTCCATCTTTCTCTTTAAAAACCTTGGGCTATATCCTAAACATGTCCTCACAATCCTAGCTGTCACATCGTTTTGAAAAGTATACGACATTCGTTAGTGGAAAATAAGTGGTGTTGACCCGCTGATTAGGAGTGATTGATTTATACCCTTACCTTCAACTAACTAATGTACACAATTCAAAAAGTTGTTAAAATTGATTAAAAATAATAAATATGTAAAAAACATAACATATTTTTCTAGAATACCGTTTTATGGAGAAGACAAATGGGAGAGAGAATTAATAGGAAAATGAACGAGAAAATGATCTAAAAAAAGATGAGAAGGGTTTATAATTAATAAAAAAATAATACTAAAAAGGTATTAAATAATAGGATAGAACTAAGCCGTAGCTTATTATACGAAATACAGATCCCTCATAAATTTAAAGCTCATTATTTCAAGAGGAGGGACTCTATAAATTAATAATTTGAAAATTTTAATAATTGGTGGTGACCTGCTGGCTGATGACTGCCGGACCGGGGAACTAGGTGGTTGTATCCGGATATCCTGATGTTTGTCTGCCTAAATTTTTGTTAAAAAAGACACTTACAGTTTACGGTACAATGAGCATGTTTGTTGGAGTGTTTAGAAAAGTCAAATACACATTCAACAATGTTTTTTCGTAAAATAACATAATATCCTTTACATATTTACCTCGACTTACGTAAAAGTACTTTTTTACCGCATCCCAGACGAGCACACTAACTCTTCTAGTAGTCTCTGTGAAGTGGGGACGTCCCTACGTAATTATTGATTTAAGTATTTCAAGCACCTCATTTCTTCTCATTGAAAAAGAGGTTTATGCAGCGGTCTAGAATAAACATATCATTATTATGATAATGGTAATGATAAAGAATTGTCACTTGGCCGTGAAATTTTTTTTTTAAGAAATGTGTTTGACAAAGCTGTTCTTTTTTGTTTAGTTTCATATTCGAGGGCAAATACAAATTTGAATTTGTTGTATGTTTCATTCAAAATTTGCTTAAACTTCAGCAATTGTTCATCTTGATTGAAATTTCTGCGCCTAGATAGATGGTTTAAAGCTTGCTGTATAGTATCAAATAAAAATGGCACTTGATCACATTACGATAAAAAAATCCTTGTAAGGAAATATCTTGTTAACTCTATTTGGAAGATCCATATACTTACATGTCACGTTGTTGCAACAGAAAAGAGAGGAGACGTACCATTTGAGAATAGAGAAAACATGCATTAACTATAGACTTCAAGTTATTGAAATAAATTACAGTTTATTACAAGCTATAAACACACGTATGTATTCATTCTTCACATGACATGAGATTTGGAGTGTTAGCTGCCTCCTCTGCTTCTCCACAAATTTGGGGTTCTTACTAAATGTTTTTTAGTTTCTTTAAATATATAGATTCTAAGAGTGATATTTTGATATCTTATAGGTAAAAAAGTGTTATGCTTACAATTTTTCATGATTTTTCAAAGATAAACACATTAAAAGCATCAATCTTATTTTCAATTTTTAATGTGTTTATCTTTAAAAAATCATAACAAATTATAAACATAACCATTTTTTATTCATAAGATATATCAAAATGTCTCCCATTTTATGTAGAGTTTAAATATCTAAGGAAACAATAAAAAAACATTTGAGAAGAACCACAAATTTGTGGTGCAGCTGATACACCGGATACCATGACATGCATATAAAACAACACTTTTGGGGCAGCAAACTACAAATCACGAACGGTTTATCGCCGTTTTTTATTTCAAAATAACATGACAAACGAACTCGCTCATACTAATCCAAGGAAAGAATGAAGCTAAGCCTTATTATACCTCGATTAACATGACAGTCGAAAACCTTATTATACCACAATTAATATGTATTATCTGTACTTAATCGATAGGTTGGAACAGCTAGCAAGGGCTTGATTCTTGGGACTGTAAGGCCAAACTTTTCGTTCATGTCCAAGTCACTAGGGCACATGTTAAAGGGAAGCTCCCAACTAAAGCAATGCATCAATTGAGCAACGACCAGTTTAACTGTAGTCATACCCATTTGAATTCCTGGGCATCTTCTACGT
This sequence comes from Vachellia pachyceras, assembly GCA_025593235.1. Classification (NCBI taxonomy): domain Eukaryota; kingdom Viridiplantae; phylum Streptophyta; class Magnoliopsida; order Fabales; family Fabaceae; genus Vachellia; species Vachellia pachyceras. The sequence continues at coordinate 8,729 of JANTPZ010113517.1, read as the reverse complement.
CCCGAACCAAAAGGTAACAACTCATAATCATGTCCTCTAACGTCTATATTGCTGTCAACAAACCTCTCTGGAAAGAACATAGACGCATTCTCTGACCATACTTTAGGATCTCGTCCCACAGCCCATACGTTTATTATGATCCTTGACCTTTTCTTTATGTAATATCCATTAATTGTGACATCTTCTAGATTTTCTCGAGGGATTAAAGGTCCGGGTGGATGGAGTCTAAGAGTCTCCTTAATGACCATATCTAAGTAACTTAGCTTCGCTAAATCAGCCTCTTCCACCATTCTGTTCATTCCAACCACATTTTGGAGCTCGTTCTGGAGATTTTTCATCACTCTTGGATGCTTCAAGAGCTCTGATAAAGCCCAATCAATCACAACGATGGACGTGTCGGCCGCCGCAAAAATCATATCTATGAGTATCACCTTTAGGTGATCTCTATCGATGAAATGGTTTTGTTGATGGTTCTGCAAATCCATGGGTTGATGCATCAAGGAAAGCATTATGTGCATGAAGTCCTTATGGTCCTCATGATCACTTTGTTCTCTAATAGCTTGTTCGTGCTCCGTGACTATCTTTTCCAACACATCTTCAATTGCCTTATGGTTTCTCCTTAATTTTCGTGTCAAGCCCTGGCACACATCAATGGGATACATCAGTGTTTATTATAAAATTGATTTATAATCGAGGGGCCTAGAAAAAATCCAATTGTCATCATCATACTCTTATTGAGTAGCATAAATGCATTATTTAAAAATCATAATAAAAGCTACCGATCTAAATTCTGGAGGTCCTTCATAAATATTCCACTTATTCATCCGAGTGTAAAGAGAAAAAAATTATGTATATACTTAGTTGAGATATTGTTGGAGAAAGATATTGGCGCATAGCATACCTGGAAATCAAATGCACCTAGCCAAGGGACATAATCAACTAGATTAAATTGCCCTATCAGGATCAGTTGATCTTTAATCATCCCTTTTAAGTTAAACCTATCATCCTTACTGCGTCCCAATATCATTTTGTAGATAACATCTTCTATACTGTCCTCCACCGCCTCACTAAGATTGACCACCTCATGCGCCGCCGCAGCTCTCTCCAGTAACTTCACCATTACTCCCACTTCCTCCCTCCTCAGAGGAGCCAATGCCTCAACCCTAGACGCGCTTAGAAGATGAAGTGTACTCATTTTCCTCACATATCTCCAGTACGGTCCATACTTTGAAAACACCAGTCCCTTGGCTCCTTTACAAAATGGATCCGACGCTTGTATGTCAGGTCGAGATGCAAAAACGGTGTCGTGGGTCTTAAGGAATTGTTCGGCTGCTTCATTAGATGAAACAACAATGGTAGGAGCTTGTCCCAGCTTCAACGACATGATTGGACCATACTTTTGGGCCAGCAATTGAAGGCTCCGGTGTGGCAGTTCTCCCAACATGTGGAGGTTGCCGATGATCGGCAGGGACGGCGGTCCTGGTGGTCGTTTCCGATCATGTTGTTGTCGTTTTGTAAAGAGCATGGTGGTGGATAGAAGGAATACGAATGTGAGAAAGAGGATAGCAGGAATCGCTAATGTTGAAGGAAACATGTTTAACTGTGTTGCTTTGGAGATGGAAAAGCCTTAGTCTGCATAAGAAAATGGGGTTCGTGTTGTATGGATTTTATAACAAGCAAGAAATTTATTCATTAATTGGTATGGTTAACAGATGAGCTAACAACTTAGAAGCAATGATGCGAAATATTTCCGCATTCAACTCCCTGTTTGGAAACGATCAAATCCTCACAGAATTGGACCAATCAAACCCCTTACCCGAAAAGTGAAAAATATCTCAGACGGCGTGATGGTTGAAATATTAAATGAGAAGAAGACCCAATAAATCCTATATGCCAATTATCTAGGGTCCTATGCATCTATTCTAATTGATCCGGGCGAGAGAAATAATCAAGAAAACTTTATTTGATAACTGATTAGGATCCATAAAAATGATTATTAAACTATTTTTATTGGATCGAGTAAAGATGGCGTGACACTATAAGAATATGTAAGTATTTTTTTATGAAAGAAAATATTACTTACTTATAAATAGGATCAAAAGGAGTAATTAAATAACCCTATTTCAAGCGCTTTCTATATCCATTCAATTGGCCCCATTCATGTCATACATGAACTCGGAATATTTGATACTCCTCTTGTACTATCTATAAGGTAGAGAGATAAGGTGTTTTTTATTCTATTTACAAGTTACTTCATTAAATTTTTAATGTGAACGTCAACTTTACCTTTCATTTGTTATTATGTTGATTTTGTTCTTATGGGTGTAATGTTTATTAAATAGCGAAAATTTTTAAAAGTTATTGAATTTTAAAGTATAATTAATGTCGTTTAAAAATTTTTTTATCCATATAAAATATATTGGAAGTGATTTATAAATAGGATCAAAGTACTTTAATTAACTAAAATTCCTTCTATTACGACAAATAACTCTCGTCGGAATTTGCCAATTACTTCTTTCATTGTTAGTTTCTTCTTTAATGTCACACTATTTTAAACTTTAATCAGTTTTAATAGATATATTATTAGAGAGAGATAACATTAATTGTGTATTGAAATTTGGAACATGCCTTATATTTAGAGACAAAATAATAATTCAAATCAGAACAAGCAAACGAGGAAAAAAGAAGTCATTAACTAACTCTTTGTTATGACTAAATTTATTGTTAACTAGATAAGTTTTCCCCGTTGCCAACTCAGGCAAAACTTCTAGATGGTAATTGTCAGGCTCTAAATATATACTGTAAATTTAATATATATATATATATATATATTAGGCTTATTTGGAACAACGTTTTCAAAAGTCAAATGCACGTTCAACAGTATTTTTTCCTAAAACAAAATAATCTCATCCACATATTTACCTCGATTTACGAAAAAGTATTTCTCTACTGCGTTCTCAAATGAGCCAATTGCCTACAATATTCTCTTATGCACAATATTTTACAAAAAGATTTTAAAACGTGTTAAACATAGATATTCCATTATATTAAAAGCTCGTTAGTAAAGAGATATACTGAGATGATGTATGAAACATCGCACAAAAAAAACGTCTTATGTATAATTTTTAATTTATAACTGTAAGTTGTGACGGTGGTTTGGGGAAAACAATATGCTTTATTCGTATTAATTTGAAATGGATGCTATTTTGAATTATAGTCAATAAATTATTTTTTTTTAAATTACACAAAACTAATGTAAGGATGCACATATTTGAAATTTCTTTCGTAGAGTCTAAATAAAATTTTTTTTATATACCTACATTATAAATTGTAAATTAGGTGAAAAAAATAAGCCGCTTAAGTACAAAGTCATCGAACCACTGCCACACATTTTCCCACCGCTAATGACAGATAAAGGTCACAAGCGCATCTTACATGTGGAAACTCACGGGGTCACCGATCCTTTTCTGGATTTGGCCACTACTGAATTGTCACATTATTTAAAAGCCATACCTCAAGGATCAAACAAAGCTTCAGAGTTCAGACTTGACCCAGGTACCAATAAAATACCGGACAGTTTTCACTCAAAAAAAATAATAATACTGGACAGTTTCTTTTTGTTTTTGTTTTTGCCAATAATATTGGACAGTTTCAACTTTGAATAACATGTATATCCTCTCCTCTTTGAAACAAGAGGTCGGCTGGTAACTTGATCTGGATTTTATTTGAGGTTGGCTTAAAGTTAAATCCATCCAAGCAATCTAATTTTGTAATGTGAAACATGTTGACTTTCAATCAGTTGGATTGATTCGATAATTTTACATACCATTTTTTAACTTTTTTTGTAGGTTCTGTATATTTATTTTCTTAGTGTAAATAAATTGTTAAAATATAATAGTCCACCCTTAGTAGATGAAGGCCAAAACCCATTTGAATCAGGGCAGAAATGAAAATTGATAAATAATATAGGTTAATAGAGGTTATTCGCTCGGAGTATTTGAATTTCAAACTCCTAATGGAATTCTCTCGATTCTCGTTAATAGAGGTTATTCGCTCGGAGTATTTGAATTTCAAACTCCTAAAGGAATTCTCTCGATTCTCTTAGCATTCTTTCTTCTCCTTTCCTTCGATGTATTTGCTATGTAACGTAATCAAAATCCGTATTGGTGTTCCAATTCTTGTATGGGCACTCAGTAAGTTGATCAATTCCTAATATGCCCGAAATCCTACAGTGGTATCAGAGTATAAGTTCGATTTTTAATACAAGACTAATAATTTTTTATGACAATTTTTCTTCCATATAATTTATCATTCTTTGCCTGTATTACTGGTATCACACCAAGCGTTGTTAGAGACTTAATTAAAACCTTGAGGGACCCTAGAGTGGGTGAAAGGAGAAGGGAGACGCTGTAGGTATTGTGCGTTCAAGTCCCACATCGGTTAAACCTGTTCAAAGTGAAAGACATATATGTAGTCGGGGCGTAACCTTTAACATCTGAGGTGCCTTTTGGATTATTATGGGATTCCCAATGAGGCAAAACCCTATACTTACGGGCAGTTAAATATAGACAATACCTTATGATGTTTCTAAAAATCATTATTACTCTCTTATGCTTTTAGATTTGCTTGCAGCTGATTTGCAAATCAAAATCTTTGTTCAGTATGTTTTTCGATTTGAGATTAAATAATGAGAAAGCCTAATATGTAGGCCATGAAACTATTATGAATGTGTGAAATAGGGGAATCCAAAAAATGAAGAGGAAACGTTGAAAGAACAACCGGTTCATTTTTTGAATTGGGTCACCGAAAAAAAAAGAAAGATATTTTAGTCCACAAAAATAGTCTCCAATCTCGAAAAAACAAAGAAAACGGTACCAAGGATAAGTAGAACAGAGATCGGATGGTAAAGTTGCGGAAGAGAGGTTGACGTGTCTAATATACCTGACCCATGTCACAGACCGAGTCATCGTGGCCCTGATGGAGGTTGAAGAAACCTCCTAACACCTAACGGCTTTGTTTCAGTAGTTCATACATAAAAAAGAGGAAACTGTGCATTTTCAAAGATTGGAACAAAAAATAAAAACTATGGGGGGTAGGGCGGTTTAGATCAGACTTAAATTCAAGAGTTTCATTGGATATATTATTGGTATATTTTAAAGCTTAACTGAAGCTATTTGAGAGGCTTTCTAATGATATGCTATGTCATTTTTACACTTTAAAAAAATCTCCAAATATTTGTCATTTATAATATTCTTATTTCAGGATAAATTTCACTACTACATAGTGTAGTTTTTACTACTGAAATTAGCGTCCTTTTTTAAAAAATGGAGTAAAAAATGAAGGCAGTCGCTTTAGACACCCTATATCTAAGATATGGTGCCAAATGGTGCCTTTAAACTCCCTATATTAGGATAGGGCGCCTAAAGTGTGACTTTAGGCACCCTATAATGAGATAGGGTGTCAAAGGGTAACTTTAGGTGCCCTATCTCATAATAGGGTGCCAAAATGGTGACTTTAGGCGTCCTATCTTAGAGATAGAACGCCAAAAAAGCCTTCCTGTCACAAAATTTGAAATGGTTTCACTTTATCCAAGAATCTCCTTCTTTCAAGAGACGACCCTCATTTCATGCCCATTTCTCTCACATTTCAAGCCCCCACTGCTTTTGTGAGAGACCCCTCTTCTTTCTATGAAGCTTCAGCTTCTGCAAAGACTCCTCTTCTTTCTATGAAGCTCCAGCTTCGCGTGCGGAGGTCTCTCAACTCTCAGTCTTTCTTCCTCACTCTCTCAGCTCTCACATTAAGCTCTCACTCTCTATTCGTGCTCAAATCCCGCGCCATTTTATTCACACCCCTTCTTTCGCCGTGCTGCAGTTACAAGACAGGAGGTGGGATGCACGGTCGTTAGCAGAAGACGACGCGGTTGAAGAAGAAGAGAAAGAAATGAGGTTCGCTTCCTTTTGCCTCCGTCTTCATCCTCTCTGCTTGGCAGAGTTATGTTTTATTAATTTTCATTTTATTTCCATGTCTCACTAAATATTAGTTTGACTTTCCTGATCTGAAATTTGAATCATCTGATAGTGTTGAGTTTTTGCAGGTACTTCACTGGCAGAAGATTGGATTTGCTTGAAGTCCATAAGAAATTGTTATGCGACATTGTAATTGCTATTATTTCTGTGCCTTATATTTGGACGATCTTCCATATAGAGATCTTGAGGCGCATAATGTCGTTGTGTAATCGAAAGAACGGAACGTTTCGATAGGTACATATCTTGAACATAACGTTTTTTAAAAAAAAAAATATTATACCTACTGCGCCCTATCTTGAAATATAGGGCGTTGTAGGGTACCTATAGCGCCTTTTATAATATAGGGCGCAGTAGGTCCTAACTTTCTACTCCCATCACGTACATACCCCTGAAAAAGGGCGTCAATTGGATTAAAAATAGGGCGTAAAAAATACCTTTTGTAGTAGTGTTTGAACTAAGAGTTCTTAAAGTATCTAATCAAAAATTTTCATACTTTTGAGCGCGTTCATATGGAAGAACTTGAACCTAAGTATTAACTACAAGCGGTAATTCAGAAAAGGAAAAGGTTACTGACCATGTCATTTTAGAATTAAGTGAGTAAACAGAAATTCATTTTTATTTATTTGAGTATGAGACTCTAAAAGATAATTCAGAAGGAGAGGATCAAGAGGATGATTATTCAAAGTAAGGTTCATTTGATCTGAAAGGGAATAATATAGGAGCAAATGAAAGAAAATCATAAAGATAATCATGAAATAAAAACTGAGTATCCACTATATTGAGGAAGCCAATGGCAATATTCGAGTTCTGACAATCCTTAAAGGAGGTGAAAGTGAATGATCAAATACTCAAGAGGTATAATTTGATCAGCGTGCAAGGGTTTGTGAAGTAGATAAATTCCCTAACATTAAAATCTTGGATTAAGTTGATATTCTACAAAAGATGCACCTCAAGTACAAAATAAGTAGCCAATCTTAGGGGGAAAATGGTCCAGCCGAACCACCAGCGTTTGAAATCATAAAAGACTTGGAAGCAAATGGTAGAAATGTTTTTGTGAAGAGACATTTAAAATATTTCTATAAGTAAATAGAAAATTTTTAAGAAATTGTTGAGACAATATATAATTATTTCTTTCTTATTGGTTAGAAATATAAGATTCCCTTGCCTTTTGAAATATTTCTTTCTTGTCTTTCTTGTGAAGAGACATTTGAAATGTTCTTTATATATATTATTCTTTAACGCTCCAATGTGCTTCTTGCCTTTTTTTATTTCTTTTAGTATTTTCTTCTCTCATAAATCATATATCTCCTGCAAAATAAAATGGGATATGAGTAGATTTTATAACAAGATTCATTTTTAATCCCATAATTGATTAAAGGGAATAAAAAATCTCAAGTTTAATTAATGGGTACAAGATATTCATAGATTTAATCAAATATATCCCGAAATCTACATTTAAATAATTATAAAATCTGTGTTTATCAAATTTCCCTACACTTAGATTTTTGCACTCCTTTCTCCACTTTCAGATCTGCCTTTTCCCTAAATGAATGTTTTACACTTTGGTACTCCTTTGTTGTCATTTTTCCAATTCGGGTCCTTGGTTGACAATATCTTGTGGCTCCTTCTTTAAGTTTTATCTATTTCATGCCACTTTTGTATTTTTGCCAAATTGCATCTTATAGTCAACCATTTTAATAATAAGGTCATTTAAAATCCCCTAATCATGGAAAATCTCCAAAATTACCCAAATAACCCTTATGCAAATTATTCCTAATTATATCCCATTAATCTACATATGAGTGTCAGAAGGCCAAGTTTAGGTACTAAAATATATGAAAATATATGGCATTATCAGTATGCAATAATGTGTATACACTACTACAAAAGATACTTTTTACGCCCTATTTTTAACCCAATTGGCGCCCTTTTTCAAGGGGGCGCAAATGTGAGGGGCGTAGTAAGTAAAGGCCTACGACGCCCTATATTTGAAATGGGGCGCCATAGGTATGCACCCTACGGCACCCTTTTTTGAGAAAAATGGCGCCGTAGGGTACATACCTACGGCCTACGGCACCCTTTTTCTCAAAAAAGGGCGCCGTAGCTCATGAATATTTTTTTTAAAAAAAATCCATATTGCTTCATAGTCATGACCAGACCAGATCTGAAAGAGTGAACTAAGGAGAGAACTTGTTGAGGGCAAGATCAAGAAGAGACCCATGTCTCAGTCTATTAGAAAGGGCAAGATGAAGAACTAACTTTCTCGGCATGATATTTCTTTCCACATTTATATCAAAAATCAAGCAAAACAGTCCATGTTATTTCCCAGAGTGTGATTCTATACAAATTTACAAACCTAGGAAAAAATAATTGAAAATGGAACTAAATTTCTACTTCGAACGGAGAAAGAAACGAATTAATGTAGAGGATTGAGGAAGAAGGAAGAAAGCAATGAGATCGAAATATGAACACAACTCATCTTGCTTCTTCTTTGCTCAGCTTCCATAGCAAGCCCAAAAAGATATGACTTTGCGTAAATTCATCGACAGGTTGAAGCACCCTGAAGTGGAGAAGAAGATTGTGAAGGAGGTGAGCAAAAAATCCAAAGCTCCTATGTACGATGGAGTGAAAGATATAACTTACACCCATGCGGCGTTAAGTGAGATGGCGTACTTGTAGAAGAAGGAGCAGCAATGCCATCAA